>JAQBSW010007566.1:0-40007 GCA_029291075.1 Eudiplozoon nipponicum | reverse complement strand
TGTCCAGGCCAGACGTCTCTCTAAAACCACCTTCGCCGTCACCATTCACTGTCAACTCCGTGGCACTCAGTGAACCTGCACTAACGCCAACTCTCCTGCGAACTGAACAACGCGGTGACATTCACATTCAAAGATCAATAGCCCGTCACCCAACCAAGTTCATATGCCGTCTGTGGGAAAGCTTACCAATTGTTTACTTCACGGGTACGCAGCCCAACAAGCCAGTTCTGCCGACCAGCCTTCAGAGAAAAGTTTTCGATTCAATTCACTCAATTTCTCACCCAGGAAGCCAAGCGACTGTCCGACTTCTTACAGATCGTTTCTGGGGTCACAGACTTAGGCAGAATGTTAAACGATGGGTCTCAGAGTGTGCAATTTGTCAGAAAAACAAGATCACACGACACACTCGTTCTAAGTTGCAACATTTTCGGTCTACTTCTCGCCTAGCCATCGTCCACATCGACATAGTTCATCTGAAAAAGGTTCAAGGTTTCAGCTACCTTCTAACTATGATCGATAGATTTACACGGTGGCCTGCGGCATTACCTCTTGGCACCATTTCTGCAGACGAAGTAACTAACGGTTTTATCTCTGCATGGATATCCAATTATGGTGTTCCCAATAAGGTCATCACGGACAGAGGCACTTGCTTCTCATCTGATCGTTTCAAAACCACCTTGCGGTACATGGGATGCATCTTACGCCAGACGACTGCCTACCATCCCCAAGCTAATGGCATGGTAGAGAGAATGCATAGGGAACTCAAAGCTGCTTTAGCATCCTCGTCCATTAATGGCAACTGGGTCGATGCACTACCTTTAGTTCTGCTTGCCATGCGTTCCCGTACTCGTGAATCCATTAAAACATCTGCGTCACAACTCTTGTATGGCATGGATCTACGCCTGCCTAGTCAGCTCCCACGTCTACTACCGGCACAAGATGACCCACAAAACGAAGCTACCCGCCTTCGACTTCATTTCGGTAACATGTCCGAACAGCAGCCGAGACACACGCCTCGTCCAGTCTTCGTTCACCCACAGCTCCACAGCTGCAAGAGAGTACTCGTTCGCAACAATAATGCTGTTGCACCACTACAACCAAAGTATCGCGGTCCTTACCCGATTTTGCTCAGACAACCAAAATACTTCATTATTATGCAAGGCGCTACACCGACATCAGTAAGCATAGACAGGTTGAAACCGTTTATCGAACCGCCTGATCCTGAGAGCGTTCAACCTTCTACACACGTCTCAGGCTCCGTCTGCCCACAATCTCAATATCCTGCTTTGTATAACGCGTAATTAATTTTTTTTAAACATTAACATTAACTATCAAATTTTTTTAACCTTTCGTTATTTTTCGTATTTGTCTCACGTGGCATAACCAGCTGGTCTTAGCTAACAATTGTGTAGCATTTTTGAACAGTTCTTTGGTATTATGCCATCTCTGAGGCAATGTTCGTGTACATATTTTTATGCAATTACCTTTGATTTTAATTTATATATTTTTACATGTATTTCTCACACATGACATTACACTGCCTATTTTGGTATGACCAGCTACTTAGAGCTAACGCTTTCGTGTAGCAACACTAAGTAGTGATCAGCTTCATATCATGGTACAGGCCACTTTCAATGCATATCTCAACTTTATCAATTGCACAAAGACCACTCTACAAATGTTATGACCACAACGTCGAGCACTCTAGCTCCTTTGGTCGTATACAAACACATTGACAACGATCCAACCTGCTTAGGTTTTAACTTAAACCTGGCAAATTCAGAGGCGATTTACCTCGAAATCTTCACGCTGCGGCTCCAAAAACTTACACTGCTCTATTTTGCCTCACGTGCTATGACCGACCACTAGAGCTAACAATTTGTGTAGCAATTCCTAGTGGTTACCTGGCATCATATCATTGTTGAAGCAACCAACAAGCATATTTAAGCCCAGCACTTATGGATCATCATATTTTTGCTTAACTTGGTTCGAACTCTGTCATGCATTTCTTATCTAGCCTCGCAGAGAGGAATTTTTTTCCTTTTTTTTCAGAGAGGAAAGTGTTGTAACGACACAAATCAATGGCCGACATATTGCGTAAATTAAATTCAAATTTATTTACGTTGCACCAATGAGAAAAAGCGAAATTGCCGTTTAACCACGTTTAACCAATAGTGTGCAAGTAGACATATTGCATGCTATTTAAGCACGGTAATTTACCATGCAGGTCAGTTGTGTCGTATGTGAGTTCTGCCTCGTGTTACACATGTGCGTGCTGTCGGCTGTCAATACCTACGCTGGATATTGATTTGTTTCACCAACAATTAGCAACATTCGTGACTCACCGTGTTGCTCTTCAACCAGCAAGACGAGCCAATTAATGCAGAACTTCAACCAAGTTGTCCACATCGTGATAACAACAGCAGGAACCACAACCAGAGTCCACCCAAGGAACAGAACATCAACTTACATATATATAACTTACGAGAACGCCGCCAAGGCCCTGTTAAGGGCGCCCATATCAGTAACTAATCTCTATTCAGAGCACCTTAACCGAGTTTGTAACGTCGTACGGCATTTACTTGAAGCCGGGGCGTTTACAGGTCAATTGCTTGAAACAAACATTACTTCATGGGCCGTTTATTTTGGCTTGTCTAAGAATAAGATTACTTTTTCATTTAGTTCGGAGTATAATCTGTGTTCAGTTTGTTAGATTAAGTAGGTTATAATAAGATGCTTTTTAGAATTACTGCTGTTATTCTTGAAGACTTGCAAAATTTGAGACATGTAGATTCAATGTGATTATTCATTGTGCGATTTGCATATTTGAGGATTTTTCTGTTTGAATGTCTTATTCGTGAGAAAAATACAACATTAACGATTAAGGCGCAGTAGTGCAGCTAGACAGATTGACTGACTGGACAAATCGCTTTATAATTGTTCAGATGCTTAGCTGAATGTGTGACGGACTGTTCGATTAAATTCATGCAAAAATTAAGTTTTATTTAAACTCCCACCATTTAATTACCCAATTATTAACTTTTGTATGTGTATCATTCTTTCACTTGTTAAGTGATCAAACAAAGAAATGATTTCGTTACATATTGGATAGCTAATGTGATAATATAAATTTCTACTTTATTTTGACCACCCATGATATAAGCGATAAATATTTTAACTTGATTTTAATATTTCTACTTTGTACTATGGTGTAGGGGTCAATTTCCGGGGTTGCTATCTTGTTCGTGATTTTTTACCCCTACTACATATCAATGGTGGCCATTATTACTACCCGTGCACCCAATCAGTCTCTGATCCATTTCGGATGGTTGATATGAGAAGACTGAAGAAAGGTTTCATAGATATATTCCACACAATGTAGCATATAAAAATATAATTCACTGTTAATCCGAATTGAATGAGTTGGTTGGCAAAAATACAGATTTTAATGCAAAAGTATGTTTTAAATACCGTTCACAATTAAACTAAATTGTCCGTCTTCTAGACGGCAAAAATAAAAGTGATTTATGTCTATAAAGTGAAATTTTTAGCACAAATGTCTGGAATGTAATGAGTAGTCAAACGATTAAAGATACATGATAATATGAGCCTAGTAAAATTATTTATGTTCATAAATTCACTGACACAATAGTCCACCGCGTGATCCTCTCCGATCGCGCGCGGTTCTGTCTAGTTTATAAAAACACTATTAATTACAAATAAAAGTGCAGTTCAAGAAATATCGATTAAAACTGCTTGAGACTAAGAGATTGTTCCTAAATACACAGCTAAGAGAAATAGTGTTTAAGGACAGAGTTAGAATATTTGACCTTAAAGAGCACAGTGTTTGTAAAATTCGACCTTCGTTGGGTTGTAACACGGAGCCGCGTGTTACATACACCCCCCCGACAGTGAAAATTAGTACACAATGAAGGGGTCTAACCTTACAGGAAGTGTTATTGCTCTGTCATGCCGTGTAACGACTGATTTTGGTTCTGTCAACACTGATACTGGCTCCTCTATCTCTCGCGTTCTTGGACGGATGGTTAGGTCGAAGTATTCGAGAATGTCACGTCCAATGATGTTTCATGTCGTGTAGGCGATGATGAACGGATATTTGAAACATCATTTTGAGTTTGAGAATGAGATTGTGTGTACTCGTACCCCAAACGTCGCTATGTTGGAGCCATTGGCGCAGGTCAGACTGCTGGTGTCGACTGGGTGGGTGGGTTCGCGATAATTGTGGCGTAGTGAGCTTACATCTGATCCAGTGTCTATGACAATTCATTCGCCAGAGATTGCGTCACGGATGAGAAAGTATGTTGATAGTGGCAACCGACGATGAGATTGGTTGCTGGCATTTAGGCGTTTGAAGCATGACTTAATTGGAGCCGTCGCTGTAAAGACAATAGTTTGATTGCGCTCTACCGCGAAGGCAACGTGCTTCGAGCCATCAGACGTGGAGCGGCTAACAATCTTGGGGTGCTCAGCCTCTGCTGCCGCCGAGGAGGCAAACCCCACCCGTCTTCCGAACCTTCCATGAGCGGATCCTCCTGAGTTGTTGAGGGTGACCGCGCCCATTTGAACGTCGCGTCTGTGTGCGGGTATGTGCAGACGTTTCCGAGGCAATAACGTGTGTAGTGGCCTTCATTGAAAGTGCTTGAATTTCTCAAAATCTAGCTGTTTATTAATTCCTTACTGGCTGTGAGTTCGACGAACCGGGGCACAATAATATAGGGGTCAATTTCCGGGTTTGCTATCTTGTTCGTGATTTTTTACCCCTACTACATATCAATGGTGGCCATTATTACTACCCGTGCACCCAATCAGTCTCTGATCCCTTTCGGATGGTTGATATGAGAAGACTGAAGAAAGGTTTCATAGATATATTCCACACAATGTAGCATATAAAAATATAATTCACCGTTAATCCGAATTGAATGAGTTGGTTGGCAAAATACAGATTTAATGCACAGTATGTTTTAACAACATTCACAATTAAACTAGATTGTCCGTCTTCTAGACGGCAAAAATAAAAGTGATTTATGTCTATAAAGTGAAATGTTTAGCACAAACGTCTGGAATGTAATGAGTAGTCAAACGATTAAAGATACATGATAATATGAGCCTAGTAAAATTATTTATGTTCATAAATTCACTGACACAATAGTCCACCGCGTGATCCTCTCGGATCGCGCGCGGTTCTGTCTATTTTATAAAACACTATTAATTACAAATAAAATTGCAGTTCAAGAAATATCGATTAAAACTGCTTGAGACTAAAAGAGATTGTTCCTAAAATCACAGCTAAGGGAAATATTGTTTAAGGACAGAGTTAGAATATTTGACCTTAAAGAGCACAGCGTTTGTAAAAATTGACCTTCGTCGGGTTGTAACACGGAGCCGCGTGTTACATACACTCCCCCGACAGTGAAAATTAGTACACAATGAAGTGGGCTAACCTTACAGTAAATGTTATTGCTCTTTCATGCCGTATAACGACTGATTTTGGTTCTGTCAACACTGATAATGGCTCCTCTATTTCTCGCGTTCTTGGACGGATGGTTAGGTCGAAGTGTTCGAGAAAGTCACGTCCAATGATGTTTCATGTCGTGTTGGCGATGATGAACGGATATTTGAAACATCATTTGGAGTTGGAGAACGAGATTTTGTGTATTCGTACCCCAAACGTCGCTATGTTGGAGCCATTGGCGCAGGTCAGACTGCTAGTGTCGACTGGGTGGGTGGGTTCGAGATAATTGTGGCGTAGTGAGCTTACATCTGATCCAGTGTCTATGAAAATTCATTCGCCAGAGATTGCGTCACGGATGAGAAAGTATGTTGATAGTGGCAACCGACGATGAGATTGGCTGCTGGCATTTGGGCGATTCAAGCATTACTTAATTGGAGCCGTCGCTGTAAAGACAATAGTTTGATTGCGCTCTACCGCGAAGGCAACGTGCTTCGAGCCTTCAGACGTGAAGCGGCCAAAAATTTGGGGTGCTCAGCCTCTGCTCTCGCCGAGGAGGCTGACCCCACCCGTCTTCCGAACCTTCCATGGGCGGATCCTCCTGAGTTGTTGAGGGTGACCGCGCCCATTTGAACGTCGCGTCTGTGCGCGGGTATGTGCAGACGTTTCCGAGGCAATAACGTGTGTAGTGGCTTTCATTGAAAGTGCTTGAATTTCTCAAAATCTAGCTGTTTATTAATTCCTTACTGGCTGTGAGTTCGACGAACCGGGGCACCATAATGTAGGGGTATTTTGCGGAGTTGCTTTCTTGTTCGTGATTTTTACCCCTACTGCATATCAATGATGGCCATTATTACTACCCGAGCACCCAATCAGTCTCTGATCCCTTTCGGATGGTTGATATGAGAAGACTGAAGAAAGGTTTCATAGATATATTCCACGCAATGTAGCATATATAAATATAATTCACTGTTAATTCGAGTTGAATGAGTTGGTTGGCAAAAATACAGATTTTAATGCAAAAGTATGTTTTAAATACCGTTCACAATTAAACTAAATTTTCCGTCTTCTAGACGGCAAAAATAAAAGTGATTTATGTCTATAAAGTGAAATGTTTAGCACAAATGTCTGGAATGTAATGAGTAGTAAAACGATTAAAGAAACATGATAATATAAGCCTAGTACAATTATTTATGTTCATAAATTCACTGACACAATAGTCCACCGCGTGATCCTCTCGGATCACGCGCGGTTCTGTCTCTTTTATAAAAACACTATTAATTACAAATAAAATTGCAGTTCAAGAAATATCGTTTAAAACTGCTTGAGACTAAGAGATTGTTCCTAAAATCACAGCTAAGAGAAATAGTGTTTAAGGACAGAGTTAGAATATTTGACCTTAAAGAGCACAGTGTTTGTAAAATTCGACCTTCGTTGGGTTGTAACACGGAGCCGCGTGTTACTTGATTTTAATATTTCTACTTTGTACTATGGATATATGTTTCGTGTGTGTGTTTGTCTGTTTGTGTACTTTTATTAAGTGATTTCTCTATTGGTTGTTTATATAGCTATTCTGGGAATGAAAGAAAGACTGTGGTAGACATATGTGAGTGTATTGTGTAAATTTTGACTTACAATCTAACATTTTAATTATTTCATTACTGGTTCTTAAATTATTGTCTAACGAATTTTTAAGTGAGGCGACGTGGTCTATCTATCTGTTTGAGTTGTGCGCTTTATTTACTATTTTAACAATTTTATAAGTGGAATCGAGGACTGCAGTAATTGTTTTGAAATTAACTAGGATATAACAGAAGGAGGATTTGATACTAAAATGACTTAATTCATTAATCTGGAAGAATTAGATGCTTCTTTGAGTATTGTACGATAGTTAGGAAGAAACTCATGATTCTCATGTTATGCTCTTACTAAAATTTCAGAAAATGTTCTTCTCATTCTTTGATACACAATGATCACACCGCATATATTTAATGAAGTTATAGTGAAGAGATACGCGTTCCTTTTATACAGTCATAACTGGGAATTTAGATGCCTCTATGGAAAAATTAACCAGGTCCACGTTTCCGCTAGACTTTTTGGAATTTTCTTCTATTCAACTGTCTTATAGTAATTAGGGCGCTATTAAGTTAACACTAAAGCGATAAATGCTATCAAAAAGAGAAAAAGCTTGCCTACCCATCCAATAATATGTAGCCCTAGTCAATACTTTTCAGTATCAACCTAACAAAACGTTTCTTTAGCTGAATGCCGAAACGTGTCAGTGCATATAACTGACGGCAATTTTAATATGTTGTGCGACTGATTAGGTAAAATTGGACTGGTGTTTTTTCAAGTTCGCTTTATTAAACACTGGGCCTGCAAATTTCTCTACGGATGTTACAATCATGAAATTCATTCCAGATTTTATTTCAGTTGATACTCTAATTAGCCTAGTTATTCTATTGCGATTGCATTTCGTAATGAGTGTGTAGCATTCGAAGACTACGTGATTCCTTTTGTCCTGTAAGAGCCTGGCTATATTCGATCTCTGAATATGTCCATATTTTAATTATATTTCCTAATCTACGTTTATTGATTGGATACACGCTTTCCCCAATATACAAAACGTTGAATCTTAAACAAATATCTCATATATTGCAGATGTATTCGGGAATTGTATTTTTTCGCTACCGTTCTGATTTTGTTTAAAGCTTGTGAAATGATACCAATTATATAAATCAAGGTCACGATCTTCATATGAACTTTAATCGCATAATATATATATATATATATATATATATATATATATTAAGTATAATCTTAGAATTGTATAATGTATAAACGGCAATGCATCCAGTAGATTTTTTTCGTCCGTACTGGCTACTTGCTCTAAACACCAAGTCACCCTGCCACCCACTACACACAATTTTAACTTGCAAACTAACACATGCTTCTTTGTTAGCCTTCCCTTTAGGTGGCGCCTATGTGACATCTCTTAAGACCTTAAGTTCCAAATAACTGCCCACAATCTGCCATTAAATTACAGACACCACAATACCTAGGGATGCAGTATTGAATTGAAAAGTTATATAATTAAAGGTATATTGATAATAGTTTTATTTCTAAAGAGAAGTAACATATGCTCCACCTAAAGGAAAGACTACCCAAGAAAAATTATTTATTATATAAATGCTAATTGTTTGTAGCTTGCGGCGGAGTAGCTTAGTGATTAGAGTTATAGATTCAAAGAAAAAAGTGTCCAGGTTCGAGCACTGTCCACGGCACATTCTGAATAGAACGTGATGGACTCCAAACAAGAACACAAACCGTCTACTGAATGAATTGCTCTTTGACATTATACAATTCTTATTTTATACTTAAAATACATATGTATATAATTGGACTAGATTTTACAAAAATTCGATACCTTGATTTAAATATAGCTGATAATCTCCATACCATGATACATTATTTTTGAAATTCATTTTCATGCTTCGCCTGATGCACACCATTTTCAGTTGTGTACTTTCTAACGTTTCTTGGTTAGCCTTTCCTTTAGTTAGAGCCTATATAGCATCCATTTAGCCCCAAAGTTCCAACTGACCATCGCCAATCTGCCATTACAGAACAGATACAATGTTACATGGGGAAGTGGTATTGAAATGAAAATTTATATTATTAAACTAACTTTGGTTGTGCTGGCGTGATAACAATTACTTTTAATCAAATATACGATCTTGATATAAACACCTGACCAATTATTTACACACATTTGTCAATATGAACTGAGTATTCTTTTGTGAGGAAAAGGCAATTCATCCAATAGATCGGGTTTTTCCTTATTCGGACCTCATCACGAACTGTACAGAGTTTGCCGCGGACAGGGCACGAACCTGGGCACGTCTTCTTCGGTATCTAGTGCTCTAATCATTCAGCCACCTAGCCGTATACTACACACAATTTTAACTTGTATACTAACTTATTTTTCTTTGTTAGCCTTTCCTATATGACTTCTCTTTAGACCTCAAGTTCCAACTAACCACCTGTAATCTGTCATTCTAGTACAGAAATCACGCTGCCTAGGGAAGTGTTATTGAATTGAAATATTATATAATTAAACAAACATTTATTTGAAATTTATTTCTAAATAGATGCCACATTTTCCCCACCTAAATAAAAAGCTAACCAAGACAAATGATTTAGCATATATAAATGTCATCCATAAAGCTAACAAACAATTTGTGATTGAGTGTTCGTTTGTCAAACCTGTTTTAAAAATAATGCACGCATATGCTTGCGACCGGGACACATTTGGGGACACATTTTATATATTCTTTAAAAATGTTTATGAATATAAATTTGGTAAAGGACACAAATACATCTAATATATGTTCAATACTTCTTAAATTTCTTATGTTGCACCAGGGATCAGAAATAGAAAACGTTTAATGCACCAAATGCAATTTTCACCGGGATGGTAGAATAAATCCAATTAGTATCTTGGATTAATAGTCTAACACTAAATTTTATTAGTTAATAATCGTTCATAATCGAACTTTTCCTTTGCCCGTCTCTGTGAAACAAAGTTTCGATGATCTTAAAAAAGAATTTGCCGTAGCAACTCTAGCTTCTATTCGTTGTGATATTCCGTTTGTCGTCGAAACTGATGCTTCGGACGTAGCTATTGCTGCCACTTTGAACCAAGATGGAAGACCTGTGGCGTTTTTCTCTCGGACGTTGACGCCATCTGAAAAACATCACTCAGCTGTTGAAAAAGAAGCCTATGCCGTGGTTGAAGCTATTCGAAAATGGAGGCATTTGCTTTTGGGTTTATCATTTCAAACTTGTCACTGATCAAAGATCTGTTTCCTTTATTGTTGGCAATCAAAATCGGGGAAGAGTGAAGAACGATAAAATTTTGCGCTGGAAAATGGAATTATCACCTTACAGCTTCGATGTTGTCTATAGACCCGGAAAAGATAACAAAGCAGCAGATGCACTAAGTCGATCCTGTTGTGGTACGCTTCTAAATGGACTGGATTTAAAACAAATACATGATTCTCTTTGTCATCCTGGAATTTCTCGTATGCTCCACTTTGTGAAATCTCGTAATTTACCATATTCTATTGATGAAATTCGAAAAATGACCTTGAGTTGTGAAGTGTGCTCTGAAATCAAGCCCAGATTTCCTTCGGCAATTCAAGGACAATTAATCAAAGCTACCCAACCGTTTGAGCGGTTATCTATGGATTTTAAAGGACCTCTTCCTTCATCAACTCGTAATCGTTATATACTGAGGGTCATCGATGAATATTCTCGATTTCCCTTTGCATTTGCTTGTCCTGACCTTAGCAGTCACACCGTCATACTTCACCTGTGTCAAATATTCGCAATGTTTGGGATGCCTTCGTACATTCACTCAGACAGAGGTTCTTCCTTCATGTCGACCGAGGTACAAAATTTTCTTCGGGAAAAAGGTATAGCTTCGAGTAGAACGACTCCTTATAATCCCAAAGGAAATGGACAGGTAGAAAGAATGAATGGTACCTTATGAAAATCGATCCTTCTCGCTCTCAGATCAAAAAGGCTTTCAGTTGAAAACTGGGAATGCGTGCTGCTGGACGTATTACATTCAATCCATTCATTATTGTGCACATTCACCAACGAAACCCCTCACGAGCGTCTTTTTCGACACAATAGAAGGTCGACGTTTGGTACCACAATCCCAACCTGGCTTACTGTTCCTGGCAAAGTTTTACTCAAGAAGAATGCTAGAGTTTCTAAATATGACCCCTCTGTGGAAGAAGTTGAACTAATTCATTGCAATCCTAACTATGCGCATGTTCGTTTTCCTGATGGAAGAGAAGATACAGTATCTATCCGTCAATTAGCCCCGAAAGGCTCCGACGCACTGATGAATGAAGCTGGAACTAATATGGGACTCCGTGAAAATGAACCGGTTGTTGCTGATGAACAAACCTCCTATAATGACGATACCGATAATGATAATGTTAAGGCTAATGGTGAATCTACGGATAACTCAAATGCTCGTGACCCATCAGAGAATCTCGAAAATCTTATCAATCAACAAGAACGTGTTCATCCTTATAACTTACGAAGTGGAAATGTTTAAATACTGTTTTCTCAATCCTCTTTGAATTGTTACTATAACATTCTTGTTCCGACTCTGACGCTACGCTACAAATCGCAGTGGAGGAGAATGATATGATTGTTTATTTGTACACACATTTATATTCACACCGTTCGTATACTAACATGTTTTGCTTTGTCTTTTAGCATGTATATCTGCATTATATGATGAATAAAGCCTAATATTTTAGGCAACTCTTTCTTCTGATTTTCGACTCAATCTGCCCGTTTGCTGTGCTTGTTACTGTGATTCAGAACATTGTGCCAACGGTTGTGCCTTTTGTGAACAAGGCAATGAAGCCACCAATTCTGTTTGGTGTCCAACTCCTGTTTTTAACCCATTTATCTAGGCACTGAAAGGTTGAAACACTGCAAGGTGTTTCCCGATGATATCGGATAAGTCACTTGCGACTATAGGACGGGGTAAAAGAACTTTTATAACTGCCGAAGTGTTAGACTCAGTTTTTGTTAACAACCCTACGCCTTCTGCGATAATCATTGTTTTGAGTTCTAGTGTCAGTTTATAATGAGTCAAGCAATCAATCCTAATGATATGGTCCTTGACATTGACTACTAGAAAGTTCCACTTAAGGAAAAATTTCTGTCCCAAAGTTACCGTCATTTCTTTCATCCCCATAACTCCTATCGGACTACAACTGGCGGCTTATAGTGGCTTATCAAATGTGGGGCAATCTGCTTCCACTCACATCTGACCTAACTATGCTTACTTCTGCATCTGTGTCAATGAGAAAATCCAGACCAGTCAACTCGTCTATAATAATGAATTTATCACTGAATAATCCAGCATCGTTTGCAAGATCTCCTCTTAGGTAGAGTCTAACCCTCTTGCCGTCTGTGTCGAAGCTCATCGCTATCGTCGGATCTTTCGATTTCGCTTTAAGTATATATTTTAATGGCATATCAGGGAGCCTATAAAATTAAACAATAATTAATTGCGCGGTTGGTGGTAACATTTCTTTAAATCAAGTTAGCGAGCATGAAGTAAACACCAATCTCATTGTACTTATATATGCAAGACTACTAGAGGTGAGAGCCGCATGTCTAATTTTGCTTTCCATATATTTGCAATGCGGTTTGATCCTCGCTAGTCAGTTTGCCGTTGTACTTTGTTGATGATCATGGAAGGTCAGTGCGTGCGTCAGTGCGTGCGATTGGCGGTTGTTCTGTTTTGTTGTACGACTACTGGTTAAATAAAATGAGATTTGTGTTTACTTCATGCTCGCCAACGTGATTTAAAGATATTAGAGAGCCTTTGTAACGTAATACCCCTACAGCTTCTACTAGCGGGGGTTTTATACTTTACCCGGTTTAATGCTTCCTGACCATCTTGGTCCACCTGAAAGCGGGTATTTGCAATTTTCTACGTGGCACTTGACACTTCGTCCATATTCACAATGTGCCTTATATAATCCGCGTGGCCCTTCGAAGCGTTGACGCGAGTGTCTCCCTCGACGTCTAGAATTTCTATCCTGACATTAAAGTTGTGAAATATTTCTCGCCAAATCATTAATTTTGCGATTTATATTTGCAACTTGTCTACTTAAGTAGCGTACAATTTCTTGTAGCGTCAGGATGATTTCTGCATCTGCCCTGCCTGGCTGCACCATAACTGACTCTGTTGTCAGCATGTGCCTGCGGTTCCTGCTGTTTATACACACCGTATAGTCCGCTGAGTTTGTTTGGCCAATCAACATTCATTGTCTCAAATACATCTAATGTGGCTCTAAGCCTGTATGGTAGCTCAGCTGTATAAATAGTTTACTACATCTCTAGATATATGTAGTCAGTAAGCTTTCGCACAAAGGCGTTCATAAAATTCTAATGGTAGTTGATACCATAACTTCCTTTACACTCTGCATCCTCAATATTTTTATAGTTGGCGTAAATGGTAAAATAAGATTTATTTCAATATTTTACTATAGCACTAAGTGTGTACACCGTCTCACTAAATGCCAAAGTTAATTCAACAAACTTAAAGCCCTTGTAAACATATCCACGTCAATTACCTAAAGCAAATTTTGATCCTTCCGGTAAAACAAATTACTCTGCACCCGAATGCATAACCTAGAAAGAGATAAGCCATGAAAATCAATATTTGAAATAACTGTTCCTGAACGATCACAATAAGCAAAAAATCCAAACGGAAATTCGTTTTAATAGGAATATATTGTAAGGATCAATTTTTGTAAATTTGAAACGAGAAACAAGATGTCAGCTGTGAGTCAACGGATAAAATCACGGACGTCAAGACAAAATACAGTAAACTGAAATTACGCACAATTCAGTAGTATGTATACTCGAAGGATTTAAACAAAGAATCTTCTAGAAATTGATCGGGTGTTTTCTTTTTTTAATGATATTCGTTTCTTCCAGCTACGGTGGTTTAATTTTATCAATAATTGTTACTTTACATTTGCCGTATGAAATACCTTTCTCTAAATACATCATCTTCTCAAACACGGCGTTGGATACAGACGTAAATCTTACTATAATCAAGGTTGCCATCTTGATATAAGCATCTAACCCATTAATTATTTACGTATGTCAGTATAAACCAAGAATTCTGTAGTGTAGAAAAGGTAATCATCCAGTAGACCGGTTTCATCCTTATTGGGAACTCATCACGTACTGGCCAGAATTTGCAAGACGACAGGGTGGCTCAGTGATTAGAGCACCAGATTTTGAAACCGATCTACTGGATGAATTGCATTTTCTACACTATAGAATTCGTAGTTTATACTGACATATGTAAGTAATTAATGGGCCAGGTGATTATATCAAGATGGCAACCTTGATTATAGTAATTGTTATCACCGCCCGTGCAACCAACTTTCGTTTAAATATATAGACGTATTCCTTGTTTTTTGTCTGACGTTGAACACTTCCTGTGCAAGTTGTGTATACTCGTGCTCCTGACGTCAACGTTGCGCATGATCCATTTCGCCTCTCTTCTGACATTTATGGAGATCGGTGGTCGTGTAACTCGGTGGAGTATGATGTCACTGCTTTGGTCAATGCGTCTTGTGAAAGTTGCTGATTTGACTATTATGTCTCTGTGTCTAGAATGCACAAATGAGACTCGTCCATCTTGATTTTTATGCTAATTGGGCGCTGGGTGGGCAATCCAAAATGTGGTATAGTAAAATTCTCGCGTTTCTCCATAAATGGTAATAGTTGGATAAATCTACTCCTGCTTTTGCGATTCCAACACTCCCCTCGTCAGACATATAGCATGAAATAGTGCTAGAGGTGCCAAGGTTTGGAAAACTGTCAACTATAGCTAGATATTCACCTTGCAGTCTTTCTTTTTGAGTGCGTGGTGGATGATTCTGTAAAATTTTAAAGGGTCCGAATTTTATACAGAAAGACGACACAACGACTGTTAATCTTTTCAAAGTCAAATAATAATTCGAATAATCTCCATTGGTAGTGATTTGTCGACATAAACGCGACCAGAAGTATTTGCATAAAGTGCGCGCATAATATTTGTGTCTAATGGTTATATTTTTCCCTTTTGGTTGGACAGTCTAATACCTAGGGTAATGGTCTGATTTAAAAAAGTACGTATATTGTATTTGGATGCCATCATTTTGATTTTCCTACTTAGTTTAGAATCAGGTATTATCATTACCCTCCGATCATCTTTTGTTTTATTTGATTTCACGTACTTCCATTCATGATTAAATTTATTTATAACGCTCATTATAGTGGCTTCAATTAACTTTAGAGGAGACCCATTAGCACTGAATATTTCTCGCAGTCTACTTTATTCAATCTACCTATGCTTTTTATCTGTTAATCTTAAGCTTCATTTTATCATCGATTTTAAGATACCGATTTACATTCTATATGTGTGATTTGAATTGAAATTAAGAAGGATACCTGAGTAAGTATCCTTCCTATAAACATCCCGTTCTAGTTTTGTACCATTTCTAATTAACTTAAAATCCAGAAATGGTAGTTCGCCAATTGTAAATTTCAGCTCGCTCACCTGATTTGCTATGTTTAAAAAAATTATCAGTTGATCCTCCCCGTGATTCCAAATAACTAATATATTATCCAAATATCTTACATACAATTTAGGATTTAGAGACGTTATATCTAAGAGGATCTTCTCCATGTAATGCATGAAGATATTAGCTATTGGAACTGACAGTGGTTGTCCCATTGGAACACCTCTAATCTGCTTATAAAATTCATTCATAAATTTAAAATAAGTGGAGGACATACATAAGTCCACCATCTCCATATCATGTCTCATCTTTATTTTGCTTCCTTCTTATATTACTGGATGATCAACCAGGAAACGCTGAAAATAATCTAGTGCTCTGGGTACAGGTATATTGGTGTACATTGACACCACATCTAAGCTCGCCAATTTATCGTTTTTTTACTATAATTAAGTTTGCGATCTTGATATAAATACCTGACCCATTAAGTACTTAAATTTTTCAATATAAACTGTGGTTAGAGCCCAGGTTTGAGACCTGTTCGCGGCAAATATTATCCAGTACGTGATGAGTTCTCAATAAGGACAAAATCGGTCTATTGGATGAATTGCGTTTTATACACTATGCAATTCTTAGTTTATACTGATATATGTAAGTAATTAATGGGTTTATACTGACAAATGTATGTACTTAATGTATCAGATGTTTATATCAAATCGCAAACTTGATTATTGTGATTGTTATTACCGCCCTCGCACTCAATGTTTGTTTAATTATATGAACATGCTTCTTTGAAAGTAACGTAATTGTTCTACAACGTGGTTATCCAAACCAGGGCTATTTTAATGTGTAACTATACGTTACTACGTACGCAAATACGTTAGAAAAATCAATACATATTGGACAAATAATGTGTGTTTGTTGCATAAACATGTCACATTTCAAAGACATTTTTATTTTTGCGATTACTGACGTTTCCGTGCTTTAGTAATGGTTTTGCTGTGGCACGAAAATTAATAGAATACCACGATGTTTTAAAACTATTTTTCCTATGAATCATTTTCTGTCGATTGTTTGCTTTCGTAATGATTTATTTACGCTTTTGACGCTAACTTCTGTCTACATTTCAGAATCTCTTGAACAATGCATCTTTATATCTCAATCTCTTTATTGTCAGATCGGGACTCTCGCCAAACCCTAACGATGAAAATAAATATTCTAAAAATCACTATTTACGAATTTAATAGTAAGCATCATTAATTATTTTGTCAATTTTGCTCGCGCATTTTACATTCTGTTATCTTCATCGTAAACGGCATTAAATACACTTGTTATAATGATGCTCCACAGCAGCCTGTTACATTTTTTGTTTTTTTATAATTAAAAGATTTTTCTAAATTCATTATTATATGGCAGTTAAGTTTCAATTAGTTAAAGCTGTTGTATTGGCGTCGATGATGATGTTAAGGAGGACATAATTCATAGGTATGCATGGGGGGTTAAAGACGACTTGGATTCCCATACGTAGTCACAAATTTTGCTAAGCTTAAACTACGCTAAAGCAAATGCTGTAGATTTTATTGACTGCAGTTGAACTGCCGATATTGAGTCATCCAAGATTTAGTCGCTTTATCATCATCGACCGCAATACACCGGCCGTTAGTAACTGATTCTTCACTGCCATATAACCATGTAAAAATTATAGTTTATGAAACTGATAATGTCAATAAATTTTAAATACAAACAAAAAAAAACTTTGTAACGGAGAGTGATTTTTGAAGAAGAGGGTCCACCTCAGATGGGCTTACATACCCAGATAACACAAAGAAATGAGACAACGTAGACCCATGCACAAATCCTTATGGCCAATTCGGCTTTAAGCCAAGGCGACGTCGACGGTACAGGTTCCTCCATTACTCTACCTCACAACCTGTCTACTATCATGAAATTCCATTTTAACAGCTAAATATTGAGTTCTATTTGAACGAAAATTACGCTTTTATCTGCGGAAGTTTTCTTTACGTCTTGCTCTGATGAATCCTATAGAAAATGATAGGTATTATCTTTAACAAACTCGTACATATTAACATATATGCATACATTCGCTGAACGAAATTTATTACTCCTTGCGGGCGATTTCAAATTGCCAAACTGATCGGGTCTCCAGTGGACCCTGTTTGTTACATTACGTTCTCAAAATGTTTGACATTCAGATTTCTCTTGATTAGAGTATGTAATGGTTTGATTATATGATTAATATCGCGAATAACAGCGTATTGCCACGAGAACATAAGACTATCTAGTTCGTTTTTCAAGCGATTCCCCTTAATCACCTTGGTGGGTTAGTGCGCTTAAACTACATTTTTAGACTATGAAATCTAGAGTAGCTTTCTCGAACCTTCGTCGTTTATGGAAAAACACGAGTATTTCACTCTACCTTAAAAGTCGTGTTTACAATGCGTTTGTACTCCCAGTTTTACTACACGCTAGTGAAACTTGGTCTCTTAGAGTTGATGATTTTAGACGCTTACATGCATTCGACCATCGTTGTGTGAGAATTGTAGCATGTGTTGGTTACCAACAACGAATAACTAACGTTGACATCCGTATACGTATTTTTGCATCTGCCACTAAGTGCTCGTTATAAAAAACAAATAAAGCTCCATTAGTTTCGTTGGCTCGGTCACGTTTTGCGTATGTCTACAATTCGATTGCCCAGTAGACCTCTGTTCTCTCATCCAGCACCGGATTGGCGTAATAGACAAGATGAGCAGATTTTGACATGGTAGAAACAGTTGGAGTCACTTACATCCCAATTGGGTAGTATAGGACCCACTCGTCTGCCAGGATGGAGTCCACGTGCACATCATAGTTCTTAGTTAGAAACCCTTAGTGATATGGCATCAAATCGAGCTCAGTGACGATTTGTTACAGATGTTTAGTAGAATCATTTTCGTAACTCACTAACAATTTGTTTAAAATATTATTTCTCTAATTTATTTCTCTATTTATTTTTCTTCACTTTTTATGGTCATACGACAATGAAAAATTAGTCACTTTTTATTTTTGTGTGGCTGGGCATGATGCTGATAATGATTTAAATATTATAGCCATAAATTGATTATAATTGGGAGTTTGTCTATAACGAGCAAGCACTCAACATAAATATAGTAACAATAAATTTTGGTGGAATTTTATGATTAGTAGAGTATGTTTAGACATGACTAAGTGTATATTGCCTTCAATATATTTTTTTCTTGTCTACATAGTTCGCTGTTTTTATTTCGCGTGGATCTATCAACTACAAAAGTTCTTTTGATATATATCATTATCGTAATCGGCATCGTTATTTCGTATTCTTAAAAGATTCACACGTTTGAAATTGTAGTTATGTGAAGGTCGAACTGAATGAAATGCATTATGGGAGTTAAACGTAGTTCCTTGGTGCAGACTTTCCAAAATTAACCAATATTTTGACAAGAAAAGGGCACACCGATTAAAGTAGAAAATGACATCATTAGTGGTGAATACTATTCGCGTATTTCTTTTAGCAAATTAACGTATTATTACTAATTATGAACAGTAAAATTGATTATTATTATTAGAAATTCTGTCGCAGATCCAATAGATCAATTTCGTTTAACTAGAAAATACGAGGGATTTATATAAAACATAATTATCAAATTTTCCGCAAAGCTGACTTGGCCATAATTGTGTTGTACAAATATTTAGTTTTCCTTACTTCTATGTAAAATGTAGGTAAATATAGTCATAGTAACTAGGTCCTCCCCCTCATAAATTTGTACTAATTTCTGCCTAAATTATTGTTTTCTTTAAAATAATTTCGTGTTTGTTTTGTTTTTCTTCTTATGCTTATATGACAGTGAAACATTAGTTGTTAATGCCTTTTGCGTTTCTTTGCGTCCATTTTCAATATCTTTGAGGATAATGATCTTTCCTAGTTCATGAACTAGCAAGCTGGACGGAACAAGTGTAACAATTTTTTATTATTATGTAAATAGTATTTATCGCAGATTTGACCTAGTGAATATTAGAGTAGCAGATAATTCTATTGGATTATGCATTTTGAGCTAACGGGATACTCAATGGAATGAACTGGCACTATTCACCATAGAAAACGAAGCACATGAGCCTGTGTGTGTTAAGCTGAGCGTACCTAGTAATACGGTTAGGGTGGACATAATTTTTCCAGTCATCATTATCATTATAAAAAGTAGAAAAATGGAATTTTAAAACTGAGGCTTATTGTCACATTGCCGTGAGAAGAAGATGGACAAAAATAATATGATATAATGGTAATATAAAATACCTCATTGGAAATTAAAAGTACATCGTAATGCTGAAAAGATTTATTGATTGAGGAAAGAGTGGATCTAGTCTAGATGAGTAGACTTACCTGGACAGACCACCTAGAACTATGAAAAACGCACCGTATGCTAAACCGACTTTAAGGCACAGTGTCATCAAATATAGACATTTATTGCGGTTTTCACTGTATCGTTTCAATGTGCTTTATACGCCAAATTTTTTTGTTCTCACGTTGATGTACTATTATCTGTGCATTTTATCTAATCTCCATCAGTGCTGACGCACTTCAAGAAACGAAAAATTGTGCGCGCCTTGAATCTGTGAGAATGAGGTGAACGCCTCTCTAGTGGCAAATGCTTACACTCCAGCTGATGCTCGACACCTTCCAGCATGTAAGTACTGGCATCCGAATTTGACTCTATTTTGTTGACGATCATACATCTTGAGCGTAGGTTAGCGTCAATCAATGTAAATCTCACTTATTTGTATTAGAGTATTATTTAGTGATTTGGAATGCATTTTATGAAGCAACCGAACCGATTTATTTTGATTCTGCTTTTTAAGAGACAACTTGCTTTGGTTCAATTGTATTTGTTTCCTATGCCAGTGCACATAATTGTATAACCTTTTGCACATGTGCTTTAATGTATCGTTATAATCTAGTGTGTTAAGTTAGTCATTGAACGTTAAACACACTTTATAAATTCTAATTTGGTCTATTATGTAATATTAGTATTGACTTCGCTATCATGAATCTTGTCGGCAATGAGTAGTTTCATTAAATTAAATGTCGATTCTCACATTGGTTGCCATTATACACCAGTTCAAGAAAAAGTATTGAGGAAGGCGATTGGCAATGTTTAATCAGCACCGAAGTGTGATTCTCAGCATCATACACAAATAGCAGACTCCCAACTATCATTATATCTCACCGAGTAGTCCAGTGGAAGAGCCTTGCTTTTTAGAATATTACTTGGGCTCTACTAGAAGCTATTTCTTCATTTATCAAATCTTAGCTTATTTATGTAAATGTATATGTGTATATGTATGCATGTATGTATTTATGTATGTACGTGTGCAGGTATGTGTTTATGTATTTTTTTGTATGCGTGTATGCATTTAAGCATAAATGAATGCATGTTGGCATGTATGCATGTGAGTATTTAGTTATATAAGTGTGTGTGTTTAATGTGCATGCATGCGTCATTGTTTTCAGCTTATGTGTGCTGTGTGTACATATGTGAACATTTGTGTATTTATGAGATTATCTATGCTCATATCTACGCATGTATGTGTATGTGTTTAAATTTGTATGTTTGTATGCTTTATATATCTAAACAATTAGTGTTTGTGTGATAAATTTTATTTAAGTCAGTGTTATATGCTTGATATAAACACCTTTTCCATTATATATACATTTTCAGTATAAACTATGCATTGCATAGGGTAGCTATGGAAATCCATCCAGTAGGCTCATTTAGTCCTAACTGAGAATTCTTCAAGTACGTTTCCTTCTGAGTCCGTGACTCTAACCTCCCTGTCACACGCTACACACACTTTTAATTTATATACTAGCTCAATTATTTTGGGTAAGCTTCTCTTCAGGTGGAGCCTATATGACATTTTTTAGACCTAAAGTTCCATATAACCAGCCCCATTCTGTCAGAATAGAACACACACGTCACCTGGGGAATTTGTATTAAATTAAAGATTTATAAAATAAACCAATCGTTGATTGCGCAAGTTTTGATAACAGTTATGTCGATTAAGGCTTTCTTATTGATAAAAACACCAGTGTCATTATATATACATTTGTCAGTATAAGCCAAGCATCATCATCATCATGAACAGCCGTACAAACACCGTTAGTAACTAATGTTTAACTGCCATATAAACTAAGCATAGAGGAAGAAGCGAAGGAAATTCATTTAGTAGACCAATTTCTTCTTCGGTGTGAACTCTACAAATTCTGTCCAGAAATTTTTTTTGGACAAGAATTGATCCGGGGCATGTCTGCTTCGGATTCTGTGACTAACTGATGTTGATGGTGCAAATTGTAATTAATTTTGACGAAAATAAGATCCATTGTGCATAATGCATTGTATGTGGCATTATAGGCTCTCACAAAATCAGGCATTGGGTCTCTAAAATGTTATCGAAAATATGCGCCAAATGCATTCCAGTGCGGCTTATAGTTGTTTTTGTAGAGCTTTGAGATGGCAACTTAAATAGTCTAAATGTGTATCTTGAATTGTCTTTGACCAGAAGGGCTGATGAGATGGACAAAGTGTTTGCATCGGTTAACAGCCGATATTTATTTACTTTTTTCACGAAACAGATCCGAAATAATTAAAGGTTAGTGAAGCAATAAATGATTGTAGTAGATGGGCTGCACACCTGACCCGATCTTCAAAAGTGTTTCTGTGTCACCGATGTAGATCAGTGATCTATAACAACTATCATAGTTAGAAATACGGAATGCCATCTTGTTTCTTAAGCATTATAAAACTGAGTACCCCGACGATCTGTATCCGATTTTATTCAAGAATAGTGACGGCATTATTCATAGAGCGTTGAATTAAATTTTTCGAAAAACATAAAAACCTACCGCTAGTCGCAACGCACAGACGCGTTTCTACCTTCCATGATCATCATCAGAGTACGAAGGCAAACTGACTTTCCATATATATGTAATGCGGTTTGATCCTCACTAGTCAGTTTGCCGTCGTACTCTGATGATGATCATGTAAGGTCGAAACGCATCAGTGCGTTGCGACTGGCGGTAGGTTTTTATGTTTTTCGACTGGTTAAATAAAATGGGATTTGTGTTTTCTTCAAGCTCGCAAACTTGATTTAAAAAATTTTGCAATTAGCAATGATGTCCGTCAAGAGTGGCCACATGTCCATTTATCTTTGTGATAGATACCGTGAATTACTATACTCTTCCGTACATTCAGGATACAAGCGCTGAAGATCTCGTCTACGTTAGATTAGTTGAACTTGACGTTGCACCCACTATTTTTATTTTTCGACAGCCGAAATTCTGCATAAACCACTTTGAATAGATTAACAATCAATTTCTGTACGACATTCGTAAAGTATTTTTACAAGATCACCAATTACTCACTTTAACTGTGCGACCTCATTGTGAGTATCTGAACTTTGACTGGTTTACATATTATTGTAGATGTATCAGTATGAGTGATGAGGTGAATATGAGAATTACGAATGCTTGTGTACTTTTCTCGCCACCTATAGAACAGCACGAATTTCTCGCCCTATTTTAATGGTTGTGTGTAAAATGCATATGTACGTATAGTTTTTTATATGCTCTTTACAATCTTTGAATTTAGACGCTCCTCGTAAGGCAAGCAAATACGGCTCCACTAATTGCGGTGGCTCAGTCACATTTTACATTTGCATTCAGTTCAGTTGCCCAGTGGAACAACACTGGGCAACACGACCAGGACGATATATAATTATCACATCTTTACCCCAGTCGGATCTAATGGGATACGGACACCATCTTATTTAATGTGATGCCTTTAGCTATGCTTGACTGTGTAGAAAAACTTAGTGTTAAATTGGTAGTGAGGCAATGAGGGAATACTTGCCAGACACGAAGGGAAAGTTTCGGCTGCTGCAGGAAAATGTTTGCTGGCGTCTTGGCATATAGTGCTCGTTAGCCTTATTTAGTTGACTATCTATGAGAAGGTAAACTCTGAATAAAAACCATCTCCACTGGGAATGGGTGACCTAGTATCATTTTACTGTCAATATATAACCATGCAGGAAAATGTTTGCTGGCGTCTTGGCATATAGTGCTCGTTAGCCTTATTTAGTTGACTATCTATGAGAAGGTAAACTCTGAATAAAAACCATCTCCACTGGGAATGGGTGACCTAGTATCATTTTACTGTCAATATATAACCATGTGCAATACGAATTATAGTGAATACATACTGCATCAGCCGTCGCGAATTTTCAAATGTTCGCCTTATCTGTTGAGTTTTTCCAGGTCGATAAGTGAAATTGGGCCACTGCAGACACCATCTACAATTCTAACTCATTTACTTTTCTTCTCTCTTCTTAATCTGACAATGACGCTCTTTTAGATACCGATAAATGGGGCGTCGGTATTGTCCTTAGGTCACAAACTGGAGCTTGTTTAACTAAATGGATTACCGTAAATAGCTGACTTCGCGTGGCACGCTTATATAAATCTCATAAAATCAATGACAGAAGTCTTAATCGTCATTTCATTTTCTTTGTATCTGCATATGTTTTCACCAGTTGTGGCACAGTTGACAGCAAAGAAGCCTTCTACTCTATCTAAATTCTCTTCTAAGTCAAGCAACGAGTTCAGAATAGCCTTGTTTGTGGGTGAAAAATGCTCATGCCTTGCCGATTAAGCGACCCTGAATTTTATCTTGGTTGTAGATACATTTTATGCTCAATGTGCAATAATAATGATGAACAATTGTTAGATAGCTAAGATAAAATTGAACAGTATACCTCCTTATTATTTAAATCAAGATTGTGATAAAGGTATACGCAATAATCCCATTATATGTACTCATTTGTCAGTATAAATTAAGAATTGTTTAAAGTAGAAAAGGCAATTCAACCAATTGAATGGTTTGTCTCTTATTGGAAACTTCAAATGCGACCGTAACTTTTTTCACGAACAAGGCTCGAACCTGAGGACATCTGCTTCGGAGTCAGTGACTAATCACTCATTCACCCTGCCGCTCCGTAAAATCTTTTTCAGTTATATAATAGAATTTTTTGGCTAGCCTTTCCTTCATGTGGAGCCTATATGGCATCTCTTCAGAAATAAACTTCCAACTAGCTATCTCGATGTCATTATTGACCAGTCACCACGCTGCCTAGAGAAGTGGTATTGAAATTAACATTTATATAATTAAACGATCATTGGCTGCCCGAGCGGTGATTCGAATCATTTAAGGCAAGGTTTCGATCTTGATATAAGCACCAATTCAGTTATATATATTCATTCTTATTGTATTATTTAAGATTGAAGCACATCTTTGATTTGAACAGCATTTTTGTATATCACTGTTTACAAAGGATTTTTTCGATATTACTAATCCTGATTGTAATTCGCGACACTGTGGATTAAGAAAAACCATTGGGGGATTGAGTCAGATAACGTTTTTTAGTTGTTCAATGTTAATAACAACAACCCTCTTCTCTATCTGCGAATAACGCTCATAGGGTAACTTTAGCAGAAACAAAGGTATCGGTATGATTACACCTATCTACTCACAAACAATGCAAATAGAAATTAAGTGTACAAATTTTAATTATGTGTTTTTTCGTTCGTGTGTGCACATATTTGTCTCTTTTCCAGGTCATTTCTTTAGCTATTCTCGCAATTTGTCCTCATTGTGTTTAATATTTTTCATCCTAAAGCAGTGGTATAACTAAATCTGTGGTGGTTTATCTTTATTTACATGAATATGTAGATGGCGATCTAGATCTCCTGCACTGTTAGTTCTGGAGGGGCTAGTGCCATTAAGGTAGAATTAAAAAGGCCTCTCCACTGTAGCATTTTCCGCTAGATCCACAGATGTTCGTTCATTCTAGTGTATTTTGGTTTATTGATGATAATTTACATTTATGACGTAAGTTGTTGCCTTTCAGAATAGAAAATATGTGATTATTATGACGCCTCATCTGAAATTTTGCTTCAATTTTGCGAAGTACTTATCAATTTCTGCTGTATTATTAGGTGTTGCGAGCGTAGTAACAAATTAGTTCATGTAGTAACAGAAAAATAAACCAAAATCAGAGTGAAGGAAAAGTATTATCCAATATGCACATTCGTTTCGTTCTCACTGGATGCTATTTGTTTGAGATTTGTTTAAGCGTGCTTTTTCTATTCGTAAGCGATTTGTAAATTTGTCAACTGTATTTGTTAGCGTTATGGATGCAATTGGAATTAAAAAATTATAGTATGATCTATCAACATCGTTACTCATAGAACATAAATAGTATCAGTAATAATAAAAACTTTTCGAAATTATGAATTTGATCCACTTTTTACTGATAAAATATACTTGTTCTGTGCACTAAGTTAGCAAACTTGGCGAATTTGGCGACAATGATGCTCCAGAAGTAGACGATTAGCCTCGCTAATCGCCCTATTAATTTTTCACCAAACCTACTATATGTCATCATTGAAAACGAGGATAATCTACGACTGAATGGAGTTTAGTATCATACGCTTTAGTATGCGAGGACAAAAGTTCCGTTATTTTTGGTTAAGTTCTGATGATTACTAGTCTGAAAATTTAACTCATATTTCACTTCTAAATGAGTTACATTTAAATTAAGTTTGCGAGCTTGAAGAAAACACCAATCTAATTGGATGTAATCAGTTGTCGAACAACATGGCGAAACTACCGCCAATCACGTTATGCTGTGTTGTTCAACTGATTAAATACAATGGAATTGGTGTTTTCTTCAAGCTCCCAAACTTTATTTAACCAATTGTTACCAACACATGCGCAATCATTGATAGTTTAACTGGTTTACCTGGCGTAATATTACCATTTCGCGGTTACTATTTTTCTTTTACCACATCCTGTTTGTTTCAAGACTACATTTTTTGAAATTTTGTTGCGGTGTGTACAATTCGATTAATTCAATTCTATCACAAAGATGTGATAGAACCGCTTTTCCAGTTGAAAAAAGAAGAATTCAACCCGATCAAAGACAAAACAAAATCGGAAAGTGTGAAGAATCGGATCTTTGTGTAACTGCCCGTGTACAACTATTACCCGCGTACGCAAAACGCGGCATTGAATTAATTTACAAGACTACATTTATTTTATACTTTGAATGTTTTTTTACTTTTAAGATTAATCACGCGCATCGATGGTCTGGTTAACACCGGAAATCAAATTTAAACTTCAGGAAACTTATGAGAATTTGGATACTAAAATCTATGATCTAGTAAGCTAATCTGATTGGTATATATATATATATATATATATATATATAGCTTTATATTTTTTCTATTTTGGTTATTTCCTGTTTTTCGTTTTTGCATTAAAATGTATCCGTTCATATTTTATATTAGAATAAATTTTTGTATACGCGCGCGCACAGAAGCACATACACATTTGGAGTTTAATGACAGGGTTATGATTATATATAACTATGTCAGTATAAACTAAATATTGAATTAGGTATCAAAGTCAATTTATTCAGTTAACGTGGGACCACGTCAGACGGGTTTCGAATCGAGGAAAATTTGCTTTATAGTCTGTGAATCCACCCATTGCTCCAACAGTGTTGAGTATTACACACAATCTGAAGTCATATAACAACATATGTTTCTGCTTAGTCTTTTCTTCAGGTGAATACTAATCGGAATCTCTAGCTAGCCACATCCGATCTCTCATTACAAATCTGTTATTATAGTACTTTTGGAAACTATATTTAATTCTAATATAGTTAAACGAACATTAGTTTACTTATGTTGATGTTGCCCTTCATACTGCCTAGTCGGTGTTTGCATTTCGGAATAGACTTCAATGGCATATTTTGTGACACCGTAACCACTTCGTCTAATCAAGTGTATGCTGTTCGTTAATGTGTACATCTAGTCGTCACTCTTCTCCAAATGAAGCTTCTATTTAAGCAGTCGCAAATAATTAAATTACCGTGAGTCGCAATTGCTGAAGCTTTTCGACTGTCTGTGGTCATTATCAGAGAACTATAGTAAGTTTAATTACGAGGATCAAGCCACAAGTAAACAGTCACTAATTGCACAGGTGGTGGTATCAATTATTTAATTCAAGTTTGCGAGCTTGCAGTAAACACCATTCCTATTGCATTTAACTAGTCGTCGACCAACATAGCAAAACTACCGCCAGTCGCACGCACTGACGCATTTCGATCTTCCATGATCATCATCAGAGTACGTCGGCAAACTGACCAGCGAGGATGAAACCACAATTTATATATATGGAAAGCAAAATTGGATATGCGGCTCTCACCTCGACGACTGGTTAAATACAATGGGATTGGTGTTTACTTCAAGCTCGCTAACATGATTTAAATAATTATTACCACAACCCGCGCAATCAATGATTGTTTAATGGTAGTACCTTTATATATGTGGCGAAAGCTACAAAATTTTAATGTTCTTGACTGCATATTAATTGTGCGACCAACATTTCCAGTCAAGCACAATATATGCGTGACTACTTGATATGAGAGCCGCATACCTAATTTTGTATTCCATACATATGTATTGCGGTTTGAACCTCGCTGGTCAGTTTGCCGACGTATTCTGATGATGATCATGGAAGTTCGCGACGTGTCAGTATCTGCGACTGACAGCACTTTATCTTTATTGTTCGACTGGTTAAATAAAGTGGGATTGGTGTTTATCTCAAATTAACAAACTTGATTTGATGAATTATTATTACCGCTCGCGCAATCAATGCTTGTTCAGATAATTGGCGCAACTGTCGCAGTTACTCTTCTAGATGACCGTTGTATTCGCTGTACACGTCGATAAAACCAATTCAGCCATAGTATATGCAAATCGATTCTTTACGATTAAAATTTTGATTTTATGTGAATGAAATCCTTCTTATTAATTATAAAACGGTCATTAACGAAATGAGTGCATAATATGCATAAATGTAAATTGACTTAATCAATGAATTGAATCACTTAAATGCTATGCAATAGTTTAAACATATTTGCTTTAATATTTGTGTCGAATTAATTTAGTCATCTTATTTAGCGTAAATTGCAGATATCATTACAATATTTTCTGTGTTGATATCGATAATAATGTATGTGGATGATTGATGATTTGAAAGTGATTTACGGACTTTCGGTAATCGAGAACACCAAATTTCATGTAACCAGTCATAAAACGTATAAAAACTACCGTATGTTGCACGTACTGATGTGTTTCTACCTTTCTTGATCACGATTAAATTACGACGAAAACCTAAGCAACAGTGATCAAAACGAAATGAACACGTAAAAGTTTTTGAAATACTGAGTTCTGATTCTCACATCTAATACTAGCATATCCCTCTGCTGAAATGGATTGACGATTGCGCATTTTCCATGCAGTTGCGAACTTAGATATATCATCCGGAATCAATCCACATTAGTCAGTTCTTATTATAAAAAGGAAGGTCGAACTGCTTCATCACGTATACCTGACTTTAGTTGTTTCATGTTATTTTACAACTTAACTTACGTACGAACTTGGTGTCCATTTCAAGTCCGTAAGCTTGGTGTAAATATTTGGTATCTCAATGCGTTTAAATAAACACTAGTTTTCGGAGTCCAACTTTCAACGCTCTAGTCAAAGTATTTCTTCGGCAAGGACTCAATTAACCAGAATTTCATTTTAGCGAAAACATGAACATATAAGTTTTGATTTTTTATTCATCCATTGGATACTTCTATAGTTACGCAGTCAGCGTGGTATATAAATAAGATAACAATTTTAAAATGAATTAATAAAAAAGTGATCATGTGTTTTTTTTATTCGTATACATATTCTATGCAGTCATAGTGTTTATTTAACTAACTAATTTGATAGCTGAGTTTCATCGTTTCATTTTATGCGTTTTCTAATTTTCCACAATTTCGATTGGTATCTTCTGCTGCTTAAAGTTTAATTTTATTTAATTGGTTTATCACCAACAAGCAAATTCAAGGCAATAATTCTGTCGTGAAATTTTAAACATCACTTGTCTATAAACCTTTAGTTCGTTACCATACTCTAAGGTAGCGTGGTGTCTATTAATATTGACGGATTTCAGTGGCCAGTTAGAAGTTTAGGTCTAAAAGGATGCAACATGTGCTCCACCTGAAGGAAAGTCAAAGACTATAGGAGTCTGATAAGTTAGTTTTCTCTTCCACATCTATTAAGTTCATGCCTACAATAAGGAACCAAAGTTTCAGTGTCCCCAAATTAAAGATTAACCTCCATGTTAATCACACTTAAATATCTATTTAATTAATCTAGTAATAGGCGACGGATTGTTTACTTCTTACGCAACACTGCACCCAAATAGATAACCTGATAAGATACTAGATGCGAAAAACTGAATTATTAATTATCCTGTTCCTGAACAATCCCAATATGCACAAATAAAAACGCAAACTTGTTTTGAAGGCCTGTGTTTGTAAAACCGAACTGAGAAATAAAATAGCAAATAAGGCTTGCTAGAGAAAATCACGCCAGTCAGTCACAGGATACAAAAACTCGAATTATACAAAATTCAAAGTAAATCTATTGCAAAGTAGAGTGGCTGAAGATGGGTTTGGCATTTACATGCGTTAGATTTTTTGTTTTATACACACCATGTGAAATGACGTTACTGATTCGCCTTCGAATTTTCGTATGTTGGGAGATCAATTTTTCAGAAATACTCAGAATAGTATAAATAGAATAGAACATCTTTATTTGGATTCAAACCACACATAGTACATAAATAGATAACAATATTAAAAAAGTGCAATAGATAAAATATATTACATTACATAATTTCTTCCCTTAAGTTTCAATAATTTTGGCAACATCTTAACATCCTGCAGTAAAATCACTGCGTATGCTTGTTGTGTCCACCTGAATCAACGTTTCCAACCCATCAGAAGCCATTTTAAATGTACCACAAATGCTTTATTTTTTGGCTGACTGCTTCATTCTTATACGGACGCTCCTGCGAGGAATTTCTGTTAAAATAATGTCTGTCCTAGATAAGACTCTTTGTTCATTATTTGTCTTAAAGGTGGCTATTGCCACATCTTCCCCCCCTCAGGAATTGGCTTTGGCACTCTGCTTAAACGATCCAGTGCAACAGCTCGTGTTCCATCGGGCATGCTAACAAAAACAGTATTGTGCTCTGAGTCCACACTCTCCACGCGATACGGCCCATCATTGACAGCCTGCAGTGCCATGGGCTCGACCTTCGCGACCATGACATAGTCGCCGACCTTTAGGCGAGTGCGTGTCGGTTGCCTTGCATAGCCTTGTCGCTGTGTGGCGCCAACATATTCAGTAAACTGCTTTAGTCGCTCCTGAATATCCACTATGGTGCAGCGCTCATGGGATCCTTGGATTATAGGTTCACCCGGCAGTCTTATGTGTCCTCCATAGACAATGGTCGTTGGAGCGAATCCTGTAACTGTTGAGACCGTAAAGCATATGGCCCGCTCGACCAAATGTAGTTTGTCTCTCCACGTTCCCGGACTCTCGTGGCACCAAAATCGCAGTACCTCTTTCATCGTCCTATGTTAGCGTTCAGAAGTCGCATTGATTTGCGGGTGAGAAGTGGCTTTGCGGGAATGCTTTATGTCAAGGTCTTTGCACCACTGATTAAATTATTTCGAGTCAAACTGTGCGCCTTGATCGGTAACAATAACTTGTGGTGCACCGAATCGACTGAGCCATCGCTCTTCTAAGCACGTTATAATCTTTTCTGTTGTGATCTTCTTCAGTGGTACAAACTCGACGCATCGGGTAAACTTATCGACCATTGAAAACACAAAGGACACTCCACCGCGAGCTACCGGAAGTGGACCTACCAGGTCGATATGCAGAAACTCGTTCCGTGCAGTGGCATTGAAAGCAATCGGAGTGACACTCTCGTTTTTGTGGTTTACAACTTTGGCATGTAGTGCACTGTAGTGGAATGTCTCAATGAGCCGCCCAGTGCCGGGATGTCCTAACGTTTTATGCCAAAAGGCCATTAATTCTGTTCTTATAGATTCTGGCACAAACCATTGCACTGTTTGTCCTTCTTTCCGCACCAACAGGCCGTTCTGTAGGCTCAACGTTTTATAGAGTGCAGACACCACTGTGCCGTTTTTTAATTGATTGACTATTTCCTGACACGTGGCATCTCTTCCTTGTTCTTCAGAGACTTTTATAAGTGGCGAAACCCGCACAGCGAAAATTCTGCTAAGCGCATCGGCTGTCGCATTCTAGATTCCTGCTCTATGATGAATTGATATATCGTATTCTTCCAGTTCTTCAATGGCTCGATTTACTCGTTTCTTCTCAATACATAGTGATCTCCAATGCACAAGCGCTTTGTGGTCGGTAAAGACGTCTACATGTCCCCCGATGACAAAATATCTAAACTTCCGTAGCGCCCAAGTAATTCCTTTTCTGTGACGTTATAGTTCTGTTCCGCCTTAGTGAGTGTGCGACTTATATATTGCGCAGGACGTCCGTCAGCTTGTAACACCGCTCCTATCCCAATATCTGACGCGCCTGTAACAATTGACATATTACCTACCGGGAAAGTCAAAATAGTTGCCTCTATTAATTTATATTGCATAGCTCAAGCGGTTTTTGAGCCTCCACCGTCCAACGAAACGGTATATTGGCACTAATTAACTTAGATAAGGGTTGTTGCGTAACGGCCATCTCTGTGAGGTATTATCTATAGAAATTCACCATACCAATAAACCGGCGCAATTGTTTTCTAGTAGTAGGCACCGGATAATCTTTGTTAGGCTGTACATTCGAATCAAACGGCATGCATCCCTCCACTGAGACTAAGTGCCCCAGGAACCGCACTTCTCGACCTATCTGAACCTTTCCTGGATTAAAGTGTAATGGCCATTCTACAGCTTTGGCCAACATCTTCTGCAGCCTAACACGTAATTCGTGTTCAGTAGTGGCCCATATAATAACGTCGTCCACACAAGCTGTTGCACAAGTTAAGTCCGACACGAACGAGTCCATCATTCTTTGGAACACTTTCGGTGCGTTTTTAAGGCCAAATGGTACCCGCGTGAATTGGAAACGGTATACAGCAACAAATAAGATGTATGCCCCTAATTTCACCAACTTATAGAATTAATTACATTTAAATATATATCCATATATATCCATATATATATATGTATAATAAATAATTATATGTATATATATGTGTATATATATATATCTATGACTACACCTTATATATAGGTATACCAAACACAAATTTCTGTTTATAAAAAAACATATTGATTTTATTCATAACCTGTGAAACTATTTACACTATGCAGAAAGAATTGTGTGGATCTTTTTTTCGAAATGTGTTTCTTCGCTTTTATTTGAAAAACCCTTGTAGAATTCTCTAATGCCCATGAATTATACCAGCATACCTGTGCAAAATTTGGCGTAAATTCAGATCACGATCACCACATTTGTCAATGGAGAAGTAGGTGTTTTTGCTACTGAATTAAATAATTAATATAATTCCATGTGTTCCTACAACATTGATGAGTATAGACTAAACAGCTGTTTTATTGGCAATCTGACGGCTGGTAATGCAGGTAGTGAACTATCGATCGACATGCAAGTTGCGCAAGTTCATAGTTGGCATTAAAATGAGACTGTTCAAATCACTTCCAGTGGCGAAAGTTTAATTATAGCACATAGGCAATTCAAAACGTCTATGTGATATTGGAAAAATAGGCAGATTTAACGCAAGAGGCTGAACGTTGATGAACTCCTGTCGAATTCCGTCGCTTGTGGGTGCCAGTATGTCATGTGCATTGAATAGAATTTCGAAAAATTCCGGAGGGAAGCCCATGAGAGTGACTATTTCTGTTCATGGTCCAAGGTGTAACAATGAAACATTTACTCGAAGTAAGTAATAATTATTTCGTAAAAATGATTATTTAATGTTAATTTTTGATCCGTGTCATTAAGAGCGTGTTAAAATTCTCCTTTTAGTTTACTCTTTTCACTATTTTAGTAAGTGCATATTACAAACCTTATAATTTTATCAAAGTAGTTATCGATAAAATCGGTGCAATGTTGCATTATTTGAGTATAAATCTGGTTAGCTCTAGAATGTTAAAATAAATAGAATTTATAAATTTTGTTGCATACCAAATTCACAATTATAAAAGCAGAAGGTGGCTTTTGCACATAACGTCGTTTTCAGTGCCCAAATATACTTTCGAAATATGTCGATACTATTTTCCCAAACCTTCTTCAATCGACAACGAGTAGAATCAAATTGGAAGAATAAATTTTAAAATTTTTAAATCGATGGAAATTAGATGCCTTAGAAGAGCGGACAAAATATGAAAAATGGGATTCTACAGATTTTGAGAAATACAGAATCTTCATTTTGCCTTCCTACAAGAGTATGTTGATTTAATTCTTAGTTGAAGAGCGTAAAATCTGAAAGTAGAAGAGGACTTGAAATTCATGGCAATAAAACCAATAACATTATAATACAGTACAAAATGGTTTTGTCAATCTCATAAACTTGACTGTAAGCATACCAATCGAAGGAGAAAATTAACCACGAGACTTTTCAGGAGTATAATTATGCTTATGCGATAATTATAATGTGATGTATATGGGTAAAATCATGGAAAACAGAGCTATGCCAGTATGAACATGTGCATACGTCTGATCTGGAATGCCCTTCAGTAGAATTAGGACATTTAACTAGCTGGTGTTGTCGACACATCAATACTCATTGTTAAACGAACAATCATGTTGATTAGAGAATCGAATTAAATTAAGTTGAGATGAAAATAAGTCAGTTACCAATGGAAAGAATGTGTGTTTCCATATGGAACTTTGCATTTGATAATGGTAGACAGCGATATATTAGGCATCCACTGTTTGGTAAAACAAAAGATGACTGTTCTAAAAAATGAGCTGACTTCCAAAATTGAAGACTTCATAATCTGAGAAAATATTAATATAAATAAAAGATTAACAATGATCATAAACGTGGTCGGGCTAAATTGCACACTACCATATTTGACGTCAACTAAATAAAATTAAAATTGTACTCGTGTGTATCTCATGTCTTGAGTGTACTCTGATGTAGTAATTGTCATGCAACTATTCTCTAGGTTCTGATGAACTCGTTGACTATTGGCATGCTGATGGTTCTTCTTCTTGATCACTGTCACAATCCGTTCTCTTTGGTGAACTATTCTGGATCTCGAATACAAGCTCAAATCAATCAATGGGCAGTGATTTATGAATTCCGTTGTAATCAATTACGAAGATTTTAGGACCACGCTTGATTATCGGATGTGATCTCGTATACATTGGCTTTAACGTCGACTGCTCAATGTCTTCAGACATAGGGCTGCTTACATATTTATTAAGTTTTCGAAATATACACTGGCGGATGGTGTTCTCTCGTTGATGGCACTCGCAGACTATGTAGAACACGCCGTATCTGTTGTCTAATTTCCGCCGCTGGTGATTCATCACTAACCTCAATATCGCTCATTAAATCTGTCGGAGGTTGCGGACTTTGGCCAAAATTGACCTGTGCAATTGATGCTTTTCTTTTAAGGCGATACCTCTATCACATACAAAGTAGTACTAATGGGAGTGCCGTAAGCCAATAGGACTGCTCGCGAGACGTACACATCTTCGCCTTTAACTCTCGATGTATATGTTCCACAAGACTTACACAGGATTATAAGTTTCAGTTCTCCCCACATCGACTCCCAAGAATTATACGTTATCCCGAAAATGCGTATCATTAAATTTGCAGCTTGGTACTCAAAATCTTGCTATGCAGTGTAGCAAGAGTGCATAGGCTAATACCAAGTTTCACCGTACATCAAGAATATTGCTTGGAGGCATAAAAATTCCTTAATTATGAGGATTGCTGACTTTAAATGAACGTCAGCACTTATTTAAATGAGTGGTGAATATTCCTTCAAGACAAATAATAATCTTCTAAATGTGCAAAACACACTTAATGGATTGACAATATTAAGATAACAAGGGAATCGGGACTGAGAAATATGTGTCGAATATGGTTCAGTCCCCGCCAAGATTTCTTCCTTTAGTATTTCGGACGACATCAAAATACTCTAAACGAAGCGTAACCGTCGATTTTATAAAGCTGAAATTAACTCATTTTGTTATAAAACAATTTATTTAAAAAATATTTGACAAAAGTATTTGAAACGATATTCTCATTGCCATTTTTATAAAGTCTATTAAAGAATCATAAATAAAATTGACATAGAGAACAGAAAGAATAAAAATATATATGAACATACATATGCACATTTGATAAATCCAGCTTTGACTGAAAATAGAGTAATGTCGGATAGCATGCACAAGTTAATTTTCGCAGCAACAAAATGTAGAAGAAAATGCTTTCAACTGAAAACTTTTCCAGTTAACTAAATATTAGATAATGTGCAAGTAATGCTTGTTTACATAGTATATTCGCAAATGAAGTCTAGTATTTTCGATAGTTCCTCGTCTTCTTGACTGTTCTGCTTATTTTGTTTTTCTTCGTTGAAATATGGCAATTCAGCTTCCGTTAAAACAGCAAAGCCTTCCGTTGCTGCTGAATCTACAAAACGTTTTGCTGAATTTATTTGATCATCTGTAGAGCTTTGGAATTCAGACTTAAACCAATCCTAAATGAAGAGAAAAAAGAAGAAAAACATTGCGAAATTTGCCCAACAAAAAAGTATAAAAAGGAATTCCTGAACCACCTATAAGTTTGGCGTTCAGTTTTGAAATATAAATTCGCATCGGGAGATTTTGACTGTCGCGTGAAATATGGAAAAAGAAATAATTATTTTGGTCTTTCAAAACGAATTAAATCTCCAAATATTGTTTAAGGAAAGCATCGAATTAATTTAACTAATTTCAACAAAATCACAAACTTGTTAAAATATTTTAGAAGTTACTACCAATAAATCAGAGGTAAAGTGATCAAAGTGAACGGTCTCAACAAATGACAGAGATGTTTTGTAGTGAAATGTTTCCTATGCTTACACGCAAAACAATTCATAATGCTAGCTAAATTAGTTTGTTCCTAGAACGACGCAACCAATATCGGTGAAACCAACATTAATGACGTTTCAATTTATATAAGAAATGGAGCGCGATTACTACTTACATGATTTTGTTAAAGATTGGTCAAATACATAGAATTTAGCTCATATAAGTCGCAATTTTGAGCAAATAAAAGATTTATAGCAATGTTTATTTCGCATCACTCTGACAAAAAAATTATTTACCTTAATATGAGGTATGGGAATTGGCTTCTCAGCCACGAATTACTTGCAGATTTGGTTAATGCAAAAGTCCTTTCTGCACAAATCTGCGAGAACAAATGTTGAAAACGTTCACAATAGTTAAATTGTCTGATGTTTTATAACAAATTCATAATAAAATAAGGTGCGAATAATCTGTTATCACATTACATGTACTCGCCAGAGAATCACATTACGTGGCAATTCAGGAATGGATTCACAATAAGTAAGGTTAACAAGGTATTTAGATACATTTGAAGGAACAGTTTTTGCGACCGCATGTATTATTATGTGAATAATCTTATATCAGCGTTTCCGAATGCAAAAAACATCAATTCCAAATTAGAAAGTATATTGGAATAAACTCTTAACTCCATTAACCGGTTTAATGCATTGTAATGAAAATTGAGCCCTTTAGGCACAAAAATCATACGAAACAAGTATATGGTTCTTGAAGGGGTTTCCGTGTTTCGCACCTGGATTAATTGAAATTACCTGATATGCGTTTTGACTAACGCAGCTTTCATTGTTCCAGTAATTTTCTTTTAGCACGATATTTCGGCCCATCTTACCGTAGGCCTTCATCAGTTGCATCTCACGAAACAAATGAGATGTTTCGTGAGATGCAACTGATGAAGGCCTACGGTAAGATGGGCCGAAATATATTGCTAAAAGAAAATTACTGGAACAATGAAAGCTGCGTTAGTCAAAACGCACATCAGGTAATTTCAAGTATATGGTTGTTACCAATTCCTTCTGGTGCGCCACAAAGTGTTTGCATCCACTGTCCACTTGATTATTCCAGGTATTTAGACTTTCTCTTTCGGATGTCTTTTTCAATGAAAACACATCACACAAAAAATTTGGCAATCAATGTGTCAAGTGGAAAATTTAGTTTAAATTGTCCCATTTATACATATTGTTAGATGTCTTAAGCCTAACTGGTTTTCACTAGGCAAGTGTAAGTCAAATTGATTTGTGTATATGTCTTCATGTGTACACTCATCGAAATTAAATTATAGTGATTTAATAATAAATACTGACGAATCACTGGATAAACGTATGTCATACCTGTGTGTATGAGTTCTCGTTTGTTTCTGATTGAGAAATAATCACTTACTGTACGTGTAAACGCACCTCATTGAATTTACAGCAATTTAGTAACATCTGAAGATTCACTAGATAAACGTGTGCCACGTACGGGTGTGTGCGTGTTTGTGGGCGTTTGCTTAAGACAGAACCAATCAGTTACCTATAATTAGCAGCACGTTTATCACTCATTCAAGTGAAACTAAAATGATAAATTAAATTTCCTATTTGCACGTCAGATCTATTTTTATTATTATAGAAATAAAAATGGAAGAAGACGGAAGAAGTAGGTGGTACAGAAAATTCTTCTAAGCGTCGATCTTAACTGAAAAAATGTCATGCTTCATTAAGATACAAATTAATTTTCAGGAAACGCATATCAACAGAGTTTTAAGTTTCTTCGAAAAATAAATCTGGAAAATGAAGCGTCATCTGGACGAAAAATTTAGGTGAATCCAATAGAAACCTCGACGACCAACCAATTTACGTGCAAGTAAAATGCGTACAATTGTGGAAAAATCCCAAATAGTCATTAAGCGACGAGCAACACTCCCTTTTAAAATTTTTAATAAAATAAAAGAAAATGATAGCCAAATAACGTTAATAGAAAACATAAGATGATATAACTTACCTGATACATTTCTGAATACTCTTGATTTGTCGAAGATACTATGGGCGAAATTGGGGTTAAGTATGATCCAGTGGTCTAATTGAATTATCAAGAAGAAAAAGAAATATCTTCTTAACAAAACTGATCATATAGCAATAATTTCAATGTGGATACATTTATACAAAACAAATGATTGATACATTTCGTTAACTCTTAAGTGCATAGATTCGAAGATATTGTGCATTTAATTAAACGAACATTGGTTGCGCGGGTGGTGATAATGATTATAATCAAGGTTGCGGTCTTGATGTAAACACCTGTCCCATTAATTACTTACGTATGTCAGTATAAACTAAGAATTGTATAGTGTAGAAAAGGCAATTCATCCAGTAGACCGGTTTCGTCCTTATTGGGAACTCATCATGTACTGGCCAGAATTTGCCGCGGACAGGACTCGAACCTGGGCACGTCTGCTTCGGAACCTGGTGCTCCAATCACTGAGCCATCCTGCCGCACACTACACTGCACACAATTTTCAGTTATATACTAACTAATGTAACCTGGTTAGTCTATTTTTCCTTTAGGTGGAGCTCATATGGCATCCATTTAGACCCAAAGTTCCAACTAACCATCCACAATCTGTCATTACTGAACAGACACCACACTACATGGGTAAGTGGTATTGAAATGAACATTTATATAATTAAACGAACATTGGTTGCGCGGGTGGTGATAACAATTATTATAATCAAGGTTGCGGTCTTGATATAAACACCTGACCCATTAATTACTTACATATGTCAGTATAAACTAAGAATTGTATAGTGTAGAAAAGGCAATTCATCCAGTAGACCGGTTTCGTCCTTATTGGGAACTCATCATGTACTGGCCAGAATTTGCCGCGGACAGGACTCGAACCTGGGCACGTCTGCTTCGGAACCTGGTGCTCTAACCACTGAGCCATCCTGCCGCACACTACACTGCACACAATTTTCAGTTATATACTAACTAATGTAACCTGGTTAGTCTATTTTTCCTTTAGGTGGAGCTCATATGGCATCCATTTAGACCCAAAGTTCCAACTAACCATCCACAATCTGTCATTACTGAACAGACACCACACTACATGGGTAAGTGGTATTGAAATGAACATTTATATAATTAAACGAACATTGGTTGCGCGGGTGGTGATAACAATTATTATAATCAAGGTTGCGGTCTTGATATAAACACCTGACCCATTAATTACTTACATATGTCAGTATAAACTAAGAATTGTATAGTGTAGAAAAGGCAATTCATCCAGTAGACCGGTTTCGTCCTTATT
>JAQBSW010007565.1:0-40010 GCA_029291075.1 Eudiplozoon nipponicum | reverse complement strand
ATAATAATTGTTATCACCACCCGCGCAAACAATGTTCGTTTAATTATATAAATGTTCATTTCAATACCACTTCCCCATGTAATGTGGTGTCTGTTCAGTAATGACAGATTGGGCATGGTTAGTTGGAACTTTGGGTCTAAATGGATGCCATATGAGCTCCACCTAAAGGAAAAATTGACTAACCAAGTTACATTAGTTAGTATATAACTGAAAATTGTGTGTAGTGTAGTGTGCGGCAGGATAGCTCAGTGGTTAGAGCACCAGATTCCGAAGCAGACGTGCCCAGGTTCGTATCCTGTCCGCGGCAAATTCTGGCCAGTACTTGATGAGTTCCCAATAAGGACGAAACCGGTCTACTGGATGAATTGCCTTTTCTACACTATACAATTCTTAGTTTATACTGACATATGTAAGTAATTAATGGGTCAGGTGTTTATATCAAGACCGCAACCTTGATTATAATAATCTCACTAATAATTTGTTTAAGTTCATTTATATACTTTTTTCACTCCTTATGGTTATATGACAGTGAAACATTAGTCACTTTTGACTTTTGTGTGGCTGGACATGATGATGATGATGATGTTTGTATAATTTAACAAAGGCAGGTACGACAAGGCTAATACGACAGTAAATCTTTGCAAAAGCCGACCAGCCTGTTGTTACTAGATCCTAGGTAGACGAAATCGTTGACAATTGGCAGTTGGGCTATGATTCTGCACAATCTTAGGCGGTATATGAAGATTGGCCAGTTACGCACTTAGCTTCAAACCATACCTGATGAACATTAGATGTGCAAATAATATCCCGCTTAGGTATTTCCTTTCTTCTGGAAACCCAAAATTTGAGTAAGCATGTTAGTGCCCTATTGGCGTCACATCAATAGTCGACAGGAATGGTTAAATGTTGTACAATCCAGAACTCCGGCTTCTTTTTACGTAGGAGATTGGCCATGTTACTCTGAGCTATTTGTTATCTTAAGCAAAGTTGATTTGGCTTAGAAAACTATCAGCGTTTCAAAATTCAGCTTTTCAGAAACGAATCTCATACTGATGCTTTGACAAGACTGCATTTTAAACCTGTAAATAGATTTCGATTGACCAGAGAATTAATCAAAACAATTCGTGTGGCCCTAGGTTTCTCTTTCAAGCAATAACACCAAGATTCAGAGGGCAATTGGAGCTTAAAAAGCAACATCACCTCATAAGCATATAATGATCAAAGGCTGAAAGATGAGACAGTCAGCACACTGGCACAATACGAGAGGAATTATAAGGACAGCTAAAGCATTACAAAAGTTAAATAACTTAATTCCATTATACAAAACCGCATAATTGCCACGTGTGATAAGAGCTTAGAGTTTCTAATAAAATAATACGATAGTAAGAGTGCGTCCACGAATCAGAGCATAAATAATCCATCGTAATTTAAACAAGAGAGAAAACAGAAATAAAACGTAGAAAATATTGTTTAAAAAGATGGAGAAGTACGTTTGATTTTCAGCTGGAAATCGAAAAACAAATCAGAACTCTTGGAAAAATGCAAAAAGCGAAACCGATCGAAACATGTCTCGAAAAACTGCACGATAAACCAAAATCTAATAATGTTACGATAGCCTTCGCAACTCCTCTGATGTGACATTTTATGTGAACTACTATAGAAAATAAGAATTGTAATAAATATACACACAGTTAATTTTTCAAATAATTCAATAGTATAGCTTTAGAAAGCTACATTGTTTCTCTCACAGCTGATAATTGATATTTTCCTAACTTGAGCAAACAAACTTGAAAATTAAAATTGGTCAGTGCACACTTAACAAAAGAATTACAGATGATCTACTGATGTTCATTCAAGAATGAATAGACCCAGCTTAATTTCTAAAAAAACCAAGGGACCCAATACGGACATTAAATTCACCCTCGAGATAAAGAAGGCAGTAAACGACCATTATTGAGCTTCCAACAAATTCGAACGGAAAATGATGATTTTACAATTGCAATACGCAATAAATATCCATTAACTGAATAATACTTACACTACAACAGCGTGCCAAACTCCCACAGTAGCAGTTTAACAAAATAACCAACAAATCTAATCTGATAGATCTACCCCGAACACAAAATCAAAGTAGAGTTCAGAAATTTGTTGAATATTTTGCTAATAAACAACTACTCGAATCGGTTTACAGAAGTCAAAAGTAGACCACGGCGGATTTGTGTTATACAAGATGTTAACAAATTGCTTTCCTAAATTACAATATCGAGGCTATCTGTCAGCTTCAATAATTTCGTGTCGGTACAAAATAATCAGGAAGCAATGCAGACCTTAGCGTCACAGTCAGCGCACAGAGAATCATGAAACTAATTGCGATAGATCAGTCACTAACCACCCGCGCAATCAATTATTGTTTAATTGTATTGTGGCGAAAGTTACAAACAGTTAATGTTTGTGAATGCATAGAAATTGTACACAGACATTTCCAGTCACGTTAAATGTATGCGAGACTTCTTGAGGGGAGAGCTACATATCTATTTTTGCTTTCCATATATATGCAATGCAGTTTGATCGTCGCTAGTCAGTTTGCCGTCGTACTCTGATGATGATCATGGAAGGTCGAAACGCGTCAGTGCGTTGCGGCTGGCGGTAGTTTTGTTATGTTGTTCGACGACTAGTTAAATACAATGGGATTGGTGTTTACTTCAAGCTCGCAAACTTGATTTAAAGAATTGTTACCACAACCCGCGCAAACAATTATTGTTAAATTGTATTGCCTATAAATGTATATGTGGCGAAAGCTGCAAACAGTTAATGTTCGTGACTGCATAGAATTTGTGCAGCCGACATTTCCAGTCAAGTTCAATGTATGCGAGACTGCTAGAGGTGAGAGCCGCATATCTAAATTTGATTTCCATATATATTCAATGTGGTTTGATCCTCGATAGTCAGTTTGCCGTCGTACTCTGATGATGATCAAGGAAGGTCGAAACGCGTCAGTGCGTTGCGGCTGGCGGTAGTTTTGTAATGTTGTTCGACGACTGGTTAAATACAATGGGATTGGTGTTTACTTCAAGCACGCAAAAATGATTTAACAAATTATTAACACAACCCGCCAATCAATTATTGTGAAATTCGTAATAGTTTGTGCATTGAAATATTTGCAGGGTAGCACATTTATTATGCATAAGAAAAAGAAATTGATAAACAGAATAAACCGATATTTACAATAGGAATTTATAGTAATGCTTAGCGCCGTCTGTTAAATAAGCAATATATGAGCTCAGGTTAAAAATGGGGCATGTAGCAGTGCAACTAGAAAGAATTGATTGGATGGCCAAACCAGTGTATATTTGATCAGATGCTTAGCTGATCGAGTGATCAATTATTTTTAAGTAATTAATTTCGGCTGTATTTGAATGCTAATTTTTTTATTATTCGCCTGTTTAACTTTTGCTATATTTAAATCTTTGGTGTGCTTATTAATTACAGTCCAATAAAAACTATTCTATTTTTTTCTTCTATGGGGTACAGAGATAATTTAAATTTGTGCCCTATTTGGACAACCCACGTGATAAGTGGTATAAACTGTCAGTTGAGTTTTCATATTTTCAATTTGAATTATAGGTACATGGTTTGTACTTCTATTATATTAATTCCTTAATTATTGTGTCACGTAGGCTGATGAAGATCGCGAAAATTGCGTAAAGACTATTTATTATGTGACCAGTTGAGCTTAATTTTGAAATATATAAATTTTATTTCAATGCCGTTTATTGAGATTATGCCTGCAGTTTAAAAGATAAACCATGAGAAAAGTCGCCTATAGGATGATGGAGAAATTTGTGGTCATTCAAAAAGCATTGACCACTACCAAGCAGACGGAAATTTAGCATAAATAAAGCGTTCGTAAGACAATATTGCACATGTACTATGCCTTTTGCATCAAACAGAAAGCACCGGAACTTGAAAAATAGTTGAATCAACACTGTATTGTATTTCACGAGTAACGAATCAGAAAACTAAGCAATACTATTATAGAATCCAGACAGACGCGAAAAATCGTTGAGCTAGACTCACCAATCATTTAACAGTCCCGGAGAGGGATGAGGAATAGAGGATTAATGTATGAGCATCTGTACAACGATACCATTTTGACCATTAGCAACGTTCGAACGGCACAACTAGCAAAACTATTATACCTGCAATCTACCAACACTTCATGCTTTTTATCAGTGGAACAAGAAAAACACATAACCATGAAAGACAGAAAAGAGAAAAAGTTTTCTTATATGCAATAGCCATAAACCATGTTTGGTGAAAATCGAATTCATCGACAGAAAAATAATCTGCACAAAGCATCCAACCCACACCAGTATGATTTTACTCGATTTTCCACGAATCACACAAACCAATAAAAATAATCCTGTATCCAGGACAACTAAACCAGATATTGGACCAGTATCAACAAACATTTACACGGACTAGCAACAAAATGAAGTAAAAACAGCTAGTCAAATATCATCATCATCATTAACAGCGTATAAAATCGCATAACTACATGAGCAATAAATGCTGCAATCTGCAGTCTATTTTGTTACCAAGGAGCCATAAACTGTATTATATTAAAAGCAGCAGAGTAAGAGAAACATTCGTACATGTAAAAAACCCAGAAAGCGAAAGAAAGGTTGAAAGCTCACCTCATCGACAGATGCGTAACAAGATCACAAGCATCATAAAGATATTAACTGAAACTGGCCCCTATCCGCTCAAATACGCACACACACACATACACACAAACACACACACTTACGAGACATCACGTGAATAAGTACAACAATCGCTTAAGACAGTTGCAAATAAATACTAATAAAACTCGAAATCAAGTCAGTTCTCACTGAATCGATCAAATTGAAAACGATTACATAGAACACTTAAAAAATAAATGTGCTGTTAGGTATTTACAAATACATCGGTCTATGTATACAAAAGAAACGAATTCTCGATTATTATATAATCAATTACCTAAAACATATGAAAGTCGTAATACAAAAATGACATGAATTAAATATATTACATTTCTTATAGGGATTAGGAAACAAATTGAAGACAATGTGGATAATGGCCATGAATCACAAATCACCAAATGCAACAACAATTTTCTAGCATCCAGAAAAGTCTGAACACCCACTAGGCCAATCTCAACAATCATTCGATCGGATTGACAGCAAATTGAAGAATAAAAAACAGCGGTACATACATTATCACAACTGCTGTTAACCGCGAAAGAAACTACAAAACAATGTGAGCATTCAACACTGTAATCCGCACATCTTGCACTGTTACCAAGGTGAAAGAACAGCATTGAGAAAAAAACAAAAAGAAAGACGATAATCAGGGAAAAAACATTCGTACACGTAACAGACAAAAATGCGAACAGATAGTAAACTTACAATCCATCATTACAAAAATGACCAGATCTCATACAACATTCTGCAATACTACGAGAAAGAATCTTACTTGCAAACAGACACACACAGGCTCATATGCATATACACAACGAAGACTAGATCGTAGCTCATTTCCAGTGTTCAGTATGAACGATATTGAAGCCTTTTGCTTTACTGCTTTACTGCGGCTGACTCCTTTTGCAGGATAAGCCGGCTCCAATTTCATGGAGTTTCTTGGGAATTTGGTACAAGTGGTGTCCCCTCACCACTCGGCTTTTTGATCGAGGACGCACCTCTAGCCTTTGCACATCCAAGCGCAGTCTGCAAGGCAGCAGTAAGTTGCATGGTTGCCGGTGGCTGTTGAGAGCTCATTCGCCATTCGGAAGTACGGGGTACTGTCCAGGAGTCCATGTAATCCTGTGGCTGTTGAACCCTTTTGTGGCGGGGAACACACGCCGAGTCATGGTGCCGTCGTCGGGCTCATGTGGTATTTTATAGGAGATCCGATTGCCGGTCGGAAATCCACCACGCCCTGGTGTTGAAGCCTTTAGATGAAAGGAAGGAATCCGCATCTAGCCACAAAGAAGACAAAATCGATGCGTACTTGGAAATGGGGATCAATTGAATTTTTGCCAAACTGATAGTGCAAAGCGACAACCCGCAAACACAAATCGCGGATATTCAAGATTATACACTTACCAATCAGCCAAAACAGGAAATAGACGTAAAACCGAGTCAGACTAGTTGCCACTCACATAATTAATTGAAAACCCAGGATATATATAAGTGAAAGATTGTAATACCGGCTCTGACTGATAAGTCACCGGTAAGCACTAAACGAATGTTCACGAGATAAAACTTACCCTTCACGCTGTCTTTGGTTTATTCTTCTTGTCTTATTGGGTCATACCTAATACATAATTGCATTTATTTGTTCATTTCAAAACCATGTACATTCAATGCACAATTTAAGTTCATTGCAGTTAAGCTCACTCTAAGTATTATGATCAATTAAAAAGTAAACAAATAGTTGCCCAAATTCACCAAATAAGTGTTTTTCCCTACAAAAGAACTAAACATTTATAACTGCTAATAATAAGACATTATTTCATGTAAACATGTATACATACTCCAATACTTGTGAATTATCGCACCGCCGTACAAAAAAGTGCAATAAACGGTTAAAAGGACTATATTTTCATTCAGGTTCTACCTACCCATGTCCCGTACAGTTCTGATTCAGTTTAGCGTCGAAATCAACCAATAAGTTTTAAGAACGACGCTAAGCCGAAGGCCAAATCTTCAGCTTATAAAAGAAATAATATGCATTAGCAAAATTTACGGCACCACGAACTAACTTGCCTACGCAGAACGTAGCATATGTCGAACTTGAGCTTAACGCTCTGTAGTCAACAAGGGTTGTCGCAGCAATACTGGATAGAACAAAGATGACACCATACCCGTCTGGATCACTCTCGCATTTAGATAGAAAATAATCTCTTTATACCAAAGCTAGTCCCGAATAAGATACGTTGTGCAGAACAGCAGCCGTTAAAGATTGACTAGCTAGTGAGGCAAGAGCCCTCTTATTCCAGGAGTCAATGGATAAACTATATTCAGTTAAAAGCGACATACAAAGACCAGCAAAGGCTGCTCAAAGACCAACATGCGTATTATTGATAGCAGTCTGTTACAGTATAGAAGAAGTTCATAGCCGCTCACCTTTCTCTTGATTATTCCTGGAACTCGTGCATGCAAGCATGGCTTTTAACAGCCTATACAGTCAGAGCAGGAGGCCTATCAGGCGCCAAATGACTTCTAATTGAATGATTTACGTTTGAACTAAGATTATTTACCAACCGGCGACATTGGTCCTTCGTCAGATCCGCAAAGAACCTTCCTATCCTTAGGGCCCTAATTAAAGGCCAATCCGTTGTAGCTTGTTTTAGCTAATCCACACCGCGAAACTCAAAAGGCAGATCGATTCTTCTTCTTTTTCACGTCGCTTAATGCAGTATGGAATCATTATTAGTTGTGTTTGTTATACTTGTTCGCCCATTATCAGTTGGGAGGGATGATTCGATTTTTATGTCATCCTGCTCTTAAACGGCCTGCCAACTAATGCTTACGAGCACTCCTTATCAACAAGTGTTATTTCCGTTTTATTTCACCAAGATGATTTATCGACCAAAGATAACAAGTACTATCGGCACAGAATAATTCTGAATTTACAAATGGCGCCATAAATTGCCTTCCCATGCTCGAGCAGGCACTCACAACAAGAGCATGCTAGGAGCTGAACTTTGCTAGTCAGAGACTATTTGTATTGAGTGTCAGGAAATCAACCTTGACACCAGTAAGCACGAAACGAATGTGCATGAGATTATACTTTCCGTTCATGCTGTCTTTGGTTTATCCTTCTGGTGACAACTGAACTAATTTGTTACTAGGTTCGCAACACCTAATACATACTTGACACCTTACGTCTGTTACAACATCGTGATTATTTATTTTATTTCTATCCAAGTTATCTGTCGGTGAAGCATCAGTTATTGTTGTTCGTGATGATGATAATGATGATACTGATAAGATAGTGGTTAAGTTTTGCCGTAAAGTTTTAGCTCCATGTGCATACAGCAAAAATCCTAAATTATTATTAATTACAAAAACAATTAAAGATCAGATGAAGCAAATTTAATTCGAAGGAATTAATTTATAAAAACTAAAAATAAATCAACATGATTATCGTAGTATTATCATCATGATTACATATTCTCCATTTTAGATTTAAAAAAGATAAGATAACGTGCTTTGGACACTAGTTTACTTGTAAATTACAATGTACAAAATTACCTGCCAAAGAGCCATTTGGGGACTCTTTTTCAAAATTCTATTCATTGCCAGAAAGTCGCAGTTGGCGATAGCCAGAAGCCAATCCCGCTGATCCGCACTCATCTAGATTATAAAGTGTTTTATGAACATAAAATTTTTAAAAAAATGCGATTATGCGCTGGATCAGTCAATCAGTTTGTACACCATCATATATAAAATTATTACTCAAATATCAGTTGTGCTTTTTGAACGTTAACAATTTATTAGTTTGGAAAGCTTACAGACATCCCACATAACTTGACTAAAGATATATTCGTTAGCAGAATTTAAAATCTGAGGAAGTTCCGATCCTCGGTAGTCTAGAAATAAATGCTTTATAAACGGCTGTTATTGCAAAATTTGATTCGAAGCCAGATATGTTTTTTGAATAAGATAATATTCTCTTTATCAGCGTGTTCATTTATCCAACATTTCCATGAATAACGAAAGAATCAAAATCTATCGACGTATTCACCAAATGTAATCTAGCTGCAGCTGTCTGCAGAAAATTCTATGGAAACCGTTTTGTAATCCCCAATCATTTATTTTCTACGTCTTTATATTGGTGAAATGTAAAAGATGATAAACAATAGCTTCACCCGCTTAAGCATATATGAAATACGGATGCCATCTATCGTTGGATAATATAATATGCAGTTAAGAAACGTCGTTTGCTCTGGATACGGCATTATCCCAGAATTCCAGTAATAACATACGTACGATAATCACTAAGGCAGAATTAATAGATTGTCGATACCACAGAGGAGGTAGATCAAAGATTTATGGTTTCAATTGTTATTTGCGTTAGCAGTTGCTCGAACACACCGCAAAAAATAGAGAAATTATTCATAGATAAAAATTCATAGTGCAGATGGATAATTTAGATCCACAAATCTCATTCACTTAGATAGTCTGGCAAATTATAGTGGTATTAGTTCCATCAACCCAATATCTTACGTGTGTCGTCTAATCAAATAGCGTAAATGCAATGTCCCAAGCAGCCTGACAGTTGGAACTAGCAGGCACGTTTCATTCCATAGAAGATCCTGACTACAAAGAAAAGTGCACCTTCTCTCGTGTTAAAAAATAGCACATTCAACAAACTAGACGTCAATTACGCGGAACATTCAGAAGCTATTTTATATTCCAATTCGAAATGGATTAGTGAAAGTGCATCGGCTACGACTTGATTCACGAGTTGAAAAGGATTTCGACCAAAATACTTTTACACTCACACACACAGAAACAAAATTTAAAATAACTTTATGCTTTCTCGATATTCATAAGGATATCGCTTGCGTTCACAAATATTCCAAAAATTGTATCCAATCTACAACTTGCAGTGGAAAATAAATTTATTGTGCCAAGGGTGAAAGTGTACACATATCCAAACGCATATGTATATTTCATAGTACAAAAAAGTATATGGAAAAATAAAAGACGAAGGAATATTTTGCCAAAAGAGTAGAAAGAACGAAAACTTACCCTCATGTCGAACCGCTGTGCTTCCGTTTTCTTCTAAAATTTAAAATAAATATCACGATTTAGTACACAAAACATGATTATCATTTCCTTAAAGACAGACTTGAAGTAAAATCGCTAAGCATTAAATCTCCTATCGGATAATCACAACCTTCAATGGGATACATTGCGCAAGGCTGAGATTCTCACCGAAAACGAAAAACGTTCAAAACATGTGACTGCAGACTCTTGCCTTTGATAAGGTTCTAAAACTATATCATCGTTTATATGTTTCAATGAACATTGGTTGCGCGGGCGGTGATAACAATTAATTAAATCAAGGTTGCGATCTTGATATAAACACCTGGCCCATTATGTACATACATTTGTCAGTATAAACTAAGAATTGTATAATGTAGAAAAGGTAATTCAACCAGCAGATCAGTTTCGCCCTTATTGGAAAAGCATTTCGTAGTCCAGAATTTGCCGCGGACAAGGCTCGAACCTGGGCATTAGATAAGCGTACGCTATGTATGCTATTGTGTGTGTGTGTCTTTAGATCTATAAAACTAGCAGTTAAATATAAATAAACGCACGTGTATGTTTCAGTAACTGAAACTAGAGTTATTATTGTGATCTTATTTGTGCACACGTACGGCCTACATAGTGCACTGAGCAGTTACGAAAATTTTATAGATAAATGATGCCGAACTGTTCGATTCCAGGGAGCATCATGCACAGCCATACAACAGCCAAAAAAACTAATTTGAATGATAAACTTTCGTGCGCAGTGCTGTCCCCCACTGAGCACACAACTACCTGTAAACATGTGTATTTTACAAAAGTGACATTGAATAACCATAAGCACACTTAATGTATTGACATACACGCCTATCACTGATATCTATATTTTAATTGCTGTTCCGGACGCAGAAAGATCAACAAATTTTGATTTCAATATTGCAGTAATCCTCACATGCCCCCCAGTTCACCTAATTCCATCCTGCTTGCAATCGGTTATAGACAGATTAGGTGAACTGGGGGGCATGTGAGGATTACTGCAATATTGAAATCAAAATTTGTTGATAGATTAGGTGTGGCTCCTAAGTACGGATTTTGTTTATAGTTAATGAAAATATCGATAAAATATCAAGAGAAACGTAAGTTTAAACTAATTTTATAAAAAACAAAAGATATATATATATATACATATATATATATAAATATATATATATATATATATATATATCGTTTTAAACGTTGCATGTGAGTTATTTAAAATACATAAAGGAATTCAATGGTAACACAAGAAATAAAAAAATTTAAGAGAATTGGACAGACACAGATATGACGCTAGTAATGTTTGAAGTTTATAGCTCTTCGATGAACAATCAGAATTATTTTTACCTGCTTAAAGGCGACATAAATTTTTTTTAAACCGATTTGAATGATAACTAAAAGGAAATACTGAATATTGGATTAAATGCTACGATTCCAAAGGAATAGACACTAAAGAACGTGATTATTAGGCAGACAGCCAAGATTACCTAGTTCTAATAAGATAAAGAAAGACCAGAATTTGAATTTGATGTAGCCAAACTGATGTTAAATCCTAAAAAGTAAACATAGGAGACGAATTATAAATTGAAATGCTTAAGAGCATAATTCATATACAAGAAAGTGGTACTTATCGATAATTAACCAGTTGGATAATAATTATTCAATAGATGACAAATTAAATAATAGTGATGTGTAATATAAAATAAATAAAGACAAGACAAACAAGTTACACGAGGAAGTTAAGTCCATAATAAATATAATAATTAGACTAGTTAAATTGAAATCACTGCACGGTAACAAAGACAAAGAGATACAGTGCCTTCCACAGTATATGGATTAGTGAATATGAATAAACTATCTATTAAGATAAATTAAGAATGTTCAAAATCCACAAAATTATAAAACGTCGATATTTCATTATCATAAATAAGAAATTATTATTTTATACTAAAGAACATAAATATATAGGCAAAATTAATACACGCAATATAATAGAGAACTATAGTGTAGTTTACTGAAAGAAGGTTCAATGGTTAGAGCTACGGATACTGAAGTAGACGTGCCAAGGTTCAAGCACTATTCGCGGAAAAATCTTGAAAGTACGTGACGAAACCGGTCTACGATGTTTAGTTTATACTAGTAAATGTATGCACATAATGTAATAGATTTTTATACTACTTACTTACTTTACTGCGGCTGACTCCTTTTGGAGGATAAGCCGGCTCCATTGATTTCATGGAGTTTCTTGGGAATTTGGTACAAGTGGTGTCCCCTCACCACTCGAATAGATTTTTATACCAAGATCGCAACCTTGATTCAAATAATTGTTATCACCCCTTGCGCAAACAATGTGCGTTTGGATATTAGATGAAAAAATTCTTCCGTTTAACTAATCAACCAGGAGAATTCCAATTTATGTTAAAAAGAGAAAACAAATTAGCAGATACGGTCGGATGAGAAAATAATGCCTATTAAAGAGATACTAGGCTTTCCTTCTAATTTTCTTCATTATGGAATGAAAAAAAGAACACTAAAATCCTTTATAATAAGAAGTAATAAACTAGACAATTTGAAGAATAGAGATAATGAACAGGAAAGACTGACGGAAATATTCATGACAACTAGTTATCCTTTAATATTAATAGAAAAGATCATAAAATAGACGAAGGATTTAAATTGACAAAATTTAAACGAAGCATGAAACGCAGTTAAAAAACCAAGCCTCCCCTGAATACATTAGGCACAAATGAGAAACCTAGCAAAGGGTTTAATATGAAGTATAATAAGCCACGCGTCCAATAAATATGCGTAAAAAAGAACAAAGTATTGCAAACAGATATGGGAACGTTCAGAGATCGCAGCTAGACAAGCACGCAAAAGAGACGGGCAATAAGATGGGATGGCTGCAAACGCACATAGATATGCACCGGCAGAAGAGTGCCCGTTAATCAGAGAATAAATTAGAAAAATCGCAAATAATATAATGAATGAAATGATTGTAGAAAAATCTTTAGACAAAATAATTGATGACGCCTAAACTACTGGAAGAAAAAATGTGCTGGATGAAAAGGAGTTAATAATAAAATGTAGATGGAGTCCACAACTTCGTAGGTCCGATTACAAAAATGGCTTCTTAAATACCAGCTGAAATTCGCATCTCACGTTTCCCATTGAAGGGCAATTAAAAGTTAACAACTGGGATTTTTTAAACAAATTTGATGTGCTCGGTCTCTTTAAAACATAATTATATTTATCCATTATCTCTATTACGCTCTCTCGCATCAATCCTGCAAACACTTCTTCGTCGGACCATACTTCTGAAATTGGCTTTTAATAAAAAGCGACAAAATGGCGTTAATGTGAACCTACGTTCGCAATATATTTATCGTATGTATTTGCCCCTGCAAATGTAAACAAATCAAGATTTTACCGACCTACTAGTGCTAGCAATTGTCACGCAATAGCAAGTTGCGTATTAAAATTCAGTCTTCAAGCAGACATGGATATTCTGGTATAACAGGTGTTCAGAAATAATTGTAATTCTCAATTTTGGTGAACTTTAGCATACATTGAAATCCATTGTGTTGGTGCCATGCACAGAGTCATGTTACTGACACAATAGCTATAGTATCGGTACCTTTTTCAGGCTTGGTAAATCTATACAATTTATAGTGAGTTGACTTTGAAATCGCATTGTCGAAGACTTTATATGAAGTTATCTTCACTGCTTTAAGTTTACACATTCGTATATGAGATTTGAATGGTCATTTCCCGACATTCCTTAAACAAATATATAGTGGGTGTAGGTCGTAGTATCGGCCTCTACTGATGAGTAGTCCGTAAGGACGAAACTCAATTAGTTATCTGCAACAATCGATATTTATTGCTCATATGTTGAATCGAATGATGTCATGATTATAGCGAGAATAGACAACTGATATCGATCAAGGCCAGAGTTTACGGATTTGCTGGAATAAAAGGGGTTTATATGTATTAGGTGTTGCGAACCTAGTAACAAATTAGTTCAGTTGTAACCAGAAGAATAAACGAAAGACAGCATGAACGGAAAGTATAATCTAATGCACATTCGTTTCGTGCATACTGGCAACTCATCAGTAGAAGCCGGTATTACGCCCTTTGACCACTATATATTTGGGTGAGGAATGTGGGATAATAGGACGGTAAAATCTCCTAGACGAATGTGAAAACCTGCAGTAGTGAAGCTAATATCATATAAAGTCTCGACAATGCGACTTCAACGCTAACTCATTCCATATATATATATATATATATATATATATATATATATATATATATATATTATATATATACCGACTCCGTAAAGGATACTAACACTATGGCTATTGTGACAGTAACTGATATCAACATTATATTAACGAAGAGGTACGTGGTATTATCACTATGGTTGCCGATTCGGTACATGGTACAAACATGATGGATATTAATGTGTGTTATAGTTCACCGAAATTGAGAATTACAATTATTTCTGAACACCCGTTACCCCAGTATATCCATATACTCTGGTTTTGATCGATATCAGTTATGACATTTCGCGATAAGCATGACATTATTCAGTTAAATATATAACCGTTAGATACTGTTTGTTGCGGAGAACTATTATATATGCAAGTATGTATTATGTGTTGCGAACCTAGTAACGAATTAGTTCAGTTATAACCAGAGGGATAAACCAAAGACAGCATGAACGGAAAGTATAATCTAATGCACATTCGTTTCGGTTTAGAGGTAGTTATAATTCACAATATTCGTGAAATTTAGCATATTATGAAAACGTTTGTTCTGGTATTACATTCAAACTCGGCAACCATTGTGTTGGTAAACTTTACAGACTCGGTATATATTGTATATAGTGAATTAGCTTTGGCTACGCATCTTGAAATACAATATACACATTCGTATAGGAGTGTACCGTCCATTTCTTCAATATTTCTTAATTAAATATATAGTGGGTATAGGGCGTACTAACGGCTCCTACAGATGAATTTCTACTAAACACATGAGGCTATACTTTATGTTTACTCTGACTTTGGTATGCTATTCTGGTCCAGTTCGAACTCATTTGTTACGAGGTACGCAAAACCTAATACACAATTGCATATCAATTAGTTTTTCACGACCAACATTACATGAAAATCATGTACTTCAATATCGCTGCTTACAACATTTCATGCCATCTTAAAAATAGAAGTAAATAATCAGATCGGTCAAAAATGTTCATCCAAGTATGCAGAAAAAACTCAAAAATTTTAAAAATTGTGCACCCCCGACAAATTACAATGTACACTATGCATAATCAACATTAGACTGCAGATAAGACGTGCGCTTATGTCGTCACTCAAAATTTAACGCTTGGCTAACTGTGCATTAAAATGGAACGTGTCACGTCAAATAAGAGAGAATGGTTGTGTCCAAAAGAACAGGAAGGGTTCTTTTTACTGCTGCCAGAACGAAAGTCTAAGGCCTACTAGACTAAATGCTTGAATACTTTATTTCTACAGAATAATATGAAGTGGCGGTGTATATGACTGAAGTTACTGAGCTCTTCACAGATAATTTTAATGTGTTCTTGGAATTCGATTAAATTTGCAGACTTTTTTGCGAAGTTGATATCAAGCAATCTAAAACATGGACTCAACAAATGCGAAAAACTCAATATCTACCAGCATGGACAAAGAAATCACAGTAAGCCATTTGTAACTTCATTTGACTTATTCGAAATTTTAAAACTATTGTCCCAATCGTTAAGATTAATATGGATGACTTCGAGGACGTTCATATTCTTTCAGTCTGGCTTCTTAACGAGTGTCTCGCGGTTTTGAATACAATTTACTATTTCTTGACATTCTTAGTTTAGACAACTCTGCTAAACGACAGTATTTTCGACAAAACCATAGGGTTGATCAGTATCTGTTTGTACAATAGATCTATCACAGTCATACCTGGACAAGACATGTATGCTTGTGATTGTCATCAAAAAAATATTCAGTTAAGAAAAAGTTATGAGAAAAAAGGCTAATATAACAACGGAATAACAACACTCTTTTCTGAAAGTTAACCGGTCTGTATTAGTTTCTATTGGCTGTCCCAAAGCTAGGCATCAATATTTACAAATAACACGATTGTACATTCTTCTCACTTCATATGCGTGAAAGACGCTCCTCAACATTAACAGTCGTCCTTTAAAGTGCTTGTCAAAAGTAACATTCAATTGGATAGGAAGTTTTACAAGCTTAACGCGTTATCTGTTCTCTTGCATATGGCACAGTTTCTCTAGTTCTTTTTTCAAGTGCATATTCAGTGAAGGACAAAATTATCCGAATAGGCTTTGTGCTCACGTTCGTTCACTGTGGTGTTTATCGACACGTTAGCACCATGATTATTTGCAAAAGATAACAACTCTCCTCTGTCCGTCTCTTTGCTCTCATATCTAATGCTATGCTGCAAGGAAAAAAATAGTGTTCGAGTTTGTCAATAAATTTTTAAAAAAAGCCATCTCCAGCTATATTCCACGATTGCTATCCAATCGAACAATCAAAAATGCGTCAGAGTTATTTCCTCTTTAACAAGAATATTATCAAGACCGTGCAAGCAGTGTTTCGCTCTTAACGCTAAAAGCCAACAGGTTTTTTTTATTTTTGATGTGTGAGCTTTAATAAAATTCATGATATCCTTTTCATATAAAAAGATAAAAATAAATTTTACCAGATTCAAGAACCGTTTCATTTCCATATTCGTCTCAACTGCTTGCAAATGAATAAATATATATTGGAAGACAAAACACAGAGAATTTAAACGGGGAGAGTGTGGATTAAGGGAATGATCACTCATTTTCTAGTATCATCTTCAGTTCTACCTCAATGTCCAAACATACATGGTCGGAGAAATAGGGACAGAAGTAAGAAGACAACTGTAAGAATATAATTCAAATGTACAGTTGTAAAGTGAACTTCAACAGGTTTAGCAAAATTTGAAAAAATAGGCCACTGACCATCCCAAGGAATATTGAAAATAAATATTAATAAATCAGTTTGGCACGGGTATCATAATTTCCACAATTAAACAACCATTGATTGCACGAGTGGTGGTAGCAATTTTAAAAAATCAAGTTGGCGAGCTTCAAATATACATTATATTTAACCAGTCATCGAACAACATAGCCAGTCACATGTAAAGACGCGTTTCGACCTTCAATGATCATCAGAACACGACAGCAAACTGACTAGCGAGGGTCAAACCGCAACCCATACATATGGACACAAAAATGTTAAATATGTGGCTCTCACCTCTAGTAGTCTCGCATACATTGTACTTGACTGAAAATGTCGACTGCGCAATTACTATGCAGTCATGAGCATAACTGTTTGCAACTTTTGCCACACTTATATATAGGCAATACACTTAAACAGTCATATAATGCGCGGTTGGTGGTAACAATTCTTTAAATCAAGTTTGAGAGCTTGAAATAAGCTGGTTAAATATTGTGGGGTTGGTGTTTAATTCAAGCTCACAGACTTGATCTAAAGATTAATTTCCAGGTTGTATGTGTTATGTCATACTTGATGATGAAACAAAAAATCATCAATATCTGGTGTACCTCAGTGTTAAGGGGATAGTACACGTCATTTACAAAAATGTGATGAATCGACGAAGACTAGAAAATATGCAATATCGAGTGTAAACCATACACACGAATAGGATAAACATAATAAAGTCACATACGAGTCTATATGTCAGCATCAAGTGGACCTCATGTATATAGAAAATACACATGTCGTGTATCTAGAAATGAGGACTACACAAACTACCGCGGATCTACAACGTCACGTGCACATCGAGTGAACATTCAAGTCAACATATGATGATAGCACTACGCACACATTTATATATTAAATGGTTATTAATTTCAATTAAATAAAATTATCAGATCTGATATAAATAATCTTATTCTTATAACTAGTCACACAAAATAGTAAAACATTGCTACCTATCTTTAGAGCTCGAAAGAAATCAAGCTAACGAGGATCAAACGAAGACGTATGTATAATGTAAAGAAAGTTAAAATGCGACTCGCCTCTCAAATATATAGTACGTGACTAGAATATTGGCTGCATAGTTTCAATGTAGTCAAGAGCACGTTTTTTTTGTAATTTTATCCGCATTAGTATAAGAGAATTAAATAAGTAACCATTTGTTTCGCGAATAGTGACTTAAGTTATTAAAATCAAACTTGCGCACTTAGGACAAGCATCAATCTCTCAACACAGGATAGACATTGTCAGTTACGCGTATTTACGCGTTGTAACCTCTCCGAGTCATCATCACAACGTGATGGAAAACTAACCAACGAGGATCGAACAGAAATACATAATGTATACATTGAGATTTATTTAGCTCTTACAACTACCACACCGGCACACACTTTACTTTATTTAAATGTACGCTGCACATGTTATGCGCGCACGAACAAAACTTTTCAGTGTTCGCAGTGTCACATGTATATGTTGTTTGTGTAGAAATTATTGATAGCGCATGTAGTGACAATTATTATTTAATTCAATATAAAAACCAAGCCGGTAAAAATAAAAGTGGAAACTTTTCTATGAAGCATTTACTTCAAAGACATTACATGTGATTTATTAACTTCATAATGCACCACGTTCACTTATAGTGTGATTAAATTACATTTACACAGTTAAACGAACATTGATTGCGCGAGCGGTGATAAAATTTACTATAATCAAGTTTGTGAGCTTGATATAAACGCCTGACCCATTAATTACTTACATATGTCAGTATAAACTAAGAATTGTATAGTGTAGAAAAGGCAATTCATCCAGTAGACCGGTTTTGTCCTTATTCGGAACTCATCGTGTACTGGCTAGAATTTTCCGCGGACAGGACTCGAACCTGGGCACGTCTGCTTCGGAATCTGGTGCTCGAACCACTGAACCATCCTGCCGCCCACTACACACAATTTTCAGTTATATAATAACTAATGTAACTCGGTTATTTTTTTGTCTTTTAAGTGGAGCTCATATAGCATTCGCTTAGTCTCAAAGTTCCAACAAACCATCCCCAATCCGTCATTACTGAACAGACAACACACTAGATGGCGAAGTGGTATTAAAATGAATATTTATTAAATTACATGTTTGGATTACAAGCAATGGTCTAGATTGAAACACACTGATTTTTTATCACCGCATGAATAAACATCAGAAAATATGCGAGAGAATTTAGTTTAGCACAAAAAAGAGATTGAATAAACACAAAATACACTTTATCAATCAAATAAAAATTGATTGCGCGAGTGATGATAGTAGTTCCTTAAATCAAATTTGCATGGCCGAAATAAACGTCAGTCCCACTGTATATAAACAGTTGCAAAACAAAACCAACGTCAGTAACACGTACCAACGCGTTTCGACCTAAAATGATCAAGTGAAAGATGATAAACTGATTAACGAGGATTAAACAGCAAGTAATACATAAGATACGCCGATTCAAATACCCAGCTACAATTTATAAATGTTTATTTACAGACCATAACGGATGAATACGTCGTAATGTCCAACAGAACTGCATGACCAGAGTATTGGAAGTCCACCAACGGTTTTCATTTTGGAGAATGTTTCCATGACCAAAAGAGACTGTTATTATAACAAGCTTCAAGTTAGTAAACATTTGTGACCCTGGAGACATCATAAAGCAAAGCACATCCCAACACCGTGTGTATTATATAATGAAAGCTGCTGAATAGTCTAAAAGCAACTAAGATGGGCCGGTGATACCAATGACACATCATGAGGGTTGCCGATTGCTTAAGATTGATCCACGCCTCATATTCCCCTATCCTGTATTAAAGTAGCTCACTTCTCGCGTTTCTCAAGAATCATTTTGAAGATAGCAGCAATTACCGTCTTTGATGAAGTATAGAGTACATTTGTACTCTAAATCCATTACTTTATAGCATTCCAAATGCGTTTTGGTAAGCTAATGGCCTTAGCTTCAAGTGGTACGGCAAAAGCATATGTGCCCAAGCAGAAATTCATCAGTTTCAGCCGTTATGAGTACACACGTATACAGGCGTATGATGGGAGGCTAAGAGGAGCGCAGACAAGAAAATTGTGGTCAGATCCATCGATTAAAATGGCAGGGCAATCAACATACGTTCTCACTTCGTAGACAGAGGACAATCATAGTTTGTTTACCGGAATGTGTACAAGCTGTGTAATATGTCACTATTCCACTTCAATGAATAACATCGCTAGGTATTATTTAAAGATGCCGCTTTTGGTGCAGGGAAACTAAATTGACCACAGTCAGATGAGATTCAAGTACACGAGTAAAAAGCACGATGCTACCGTCCAAGTTGTTTTTCGCCAGATTCAGTCTACCTGCATCACACGTTGCCGTAAATTATTAACCAGGTATAACATTCAAATCACTATAAATGTTTAGAATGTTTGCGCATACACACCTACGACACTAAAACTAGGTTATATACTCAAAAATTATTATAAGCAAAGCGGCAAGGTACAGTTCTTCAGTCAATTATGGCTGAGGCTACAACAATGTGCGACAAAATGACAAAACAGGAAAATATGGAATACTGAATAAACAAAAGAAACTGAAAAGTAGTAATTGTTTGTTCAGCTGTATATATAGAGCATATAGATTCTGATATCAACAAAATTAATTGCTAAATAAATTATGAAAAAATATTTCAGTGTTCTGGAACGGACCATGATAGAGTTGGAGAGGGAAGTAATAAAACTTCATCATAATAGATTACTTTTTTTTCTCCTAAATAAAGCATATAGTAGGGAACGCTGCTATTTTATCAGTTTCTGAAAACATATAAAAGTGATATATAAAAAATTTCATAAATGAGTATGTAAAATATCCACATCTTAGTTTATAGAGTAACTTATGGCGCGACAGAAAATGGATTAATCACCTGGCCCTTGTTCTGCGAGACAGCGTTCACATCTACTCTCTTCATTTTTAATCAAATATTTCGGCATTCTGTTTAGGAAGCCTTTTTTCAACGATAAACTCATCCCAACATCATTTTTTTCAGACGTGGTAAATTTAGTCTAAACTGCTTCATTAATACTTACCCCACCTGACTTTTCCACAGATAAGTGTTTGCACGTGTATGCTCATCCAAGTAATCTAATAACACCTACTGACGATTCTCCAGACAAACGTACGCCATGCTTCTTTTTTTTGTATGTTTGCTTATGACTGAGAGGTAGTCAGTAACATATAATTAACAGCACGTGTGCGTTCATGTTATAAATAATTTTGTTTTACCTATATAATTATTCATCTAATTCACAGTTCAGATCATAATAGAAAAACAATTTTTGCCGTAAATTATTTCTTATTTGTGACGTATTCACTAAAATTCGCGTAGTACTCTTTATTGAATAATCTGAACAGGGCTTTTTTACATTTGATTTTCTTTGCAGCCATGATAGACGAAAGTTAAAAAGTAAGTTATTAACGACTAAATTTTGAGTCACTTTGATGCAATGAGTTATAAAAATGGTAATGTGCTCATGAGGAATTTCGCGTTTGCTTATCAATGACAAAATTTTTCGTAACAGATAATTGTACTATTTAATGTAACATAGTGCAAGTTTTATTCAATGCATATGCTTGTATTGATACAGGAAATAAATGCTTCTCTCTGTTACCTCGACACGGCAAATTAAGTTCGGTTCTACTAAGAAAAGGTACGTTCGCTTTTCCTTTCGGCTATTTATTGGAATTACTATCTAATATTTATATACTGCTTGTTGTGGAGAACAAATATATATGCAATTGTGCATTAGGTGTTGCGCACCTAGAAGAAAATTAGTTCAAATAGGACAAGAAAGACAAACCAACGTTAGTATGACCGGAAGGTATAATATCATGTGCATATTCGTTTCGTACTTACTGGCGAATCATCAGTAAGAGCTGGTATTACGCCTATACCAACTATATATTTTGATGAGGAATGTACTGTCTAATTGTCCTATATTCCTCACCCAAATATATAGTGGGTATATGGCGTAACACCGGCTCATCCTGATGAGTCGACAGTAAGCACAAAAAGGGAAAGTAGTAGTTATACTTGACTAATAATTCAATTGCATTAAATGTGCACTCATCCATGGCTATTTTTAAAAATTAATGCCTGAATGTATTTAAAATAGCTGTTATGCTGTGCTTCAAAGTTAACTTATATAGCAACAGCAGTATGTATCTTCACATTTCAACGTATCAATATACAAATCAAAAGAATAATTATGCATGGATGTTTGTGACACTAACAATTAATAGTACATTGTAAATAATAGCAATTAGAAAGGTACATGAATTAAAAGTAAAACGTACATATTTTATATTAACATATTTAAAACAACAAATATACTAGCCACGTGGAAATATAAAAAGACCAAAATAAGAACTACAAATTCAATTTACTTTGCTGGGAGATGTTGCCTTCTGTACATCGGGAACTGAAAAGTCTTCTGCGATTCTTTTTACATTTTTAGTTAACTGGTAATCAGGTTTACTGTTTTCCTTGTCACAAAGATTGTCAGAAGTCTCTTGAATTGTGACATTGTCAGTATTTTCAGTGTTGTCAATTTTCATTTTTTCCAAATCCGTCATACTTTAGCATAATGAAACGAAATAAGTGAACAACGCGAAATATTCTTTTTAGCGGAAAGCAACTTACATTGTTTAAAGTAAAAGAGTTCAAAAAAGCAATTATAGACGAATTATTCTATTTAACGTGTTTTTATTTTCAGAAATACAGATAAATCTAAAAGAATAAATTTCTAAGAAGCTGTTTCAGATAATGCCTATATTCTGGTTATTATTTTTGTGTTTTATTATTGAATAAAGTAATAACACAATCTTATTATTTAAAATATTTGCCTTTTTCTTTGCGTATTTAACAAAAATTATGTAAACGCGCTGGCTGCAAGTAAAGGCCTTGCAACATTACGAAATAGTAAATAAGCTGTAGATAATGAGAGACAATTACTGTTGGTGGCCCTTATGCAAACCGTAATTGCGTTCTCCGGCGAATGTCGAGAAAGTTTGGTAATTATGCAGCGCCTAAAAGTACTCCTAGATACTTGCGGTCGGCTCTGATTGATTGGCTGGTGTTCCTCTGTGTGGATGCACCGAGATAAGTAGAGTTGTCGAAACCAGAGGTGAGTTGCTGTTTGAAGGCTCCGAATTGTCTTTGATGGCTAGCACGCTTAGAAGTCCGATTAATAGATAATCGATAACGTATGACTAGTTGTGCAGCAACAAAAAGATTGGCGTGAGTGAAATCGAAATGACTAGGTGACACAGTGTGATAAAGTCCAGAAGTCTGTGTAGGTAAACATTCAAGTAAAGAGAGCGATAGCAATCATGCGTAGCGCACAGGACGGAAATGTCAAGTGTGTGATGACGCATCGTAAATGAAACGTGCTTTTATACTTGCACAAGCGCAGGGTCGCGGGAAATTTCGCTTGTTTTAATTGGTACCACATAAATGAATTTTGAATTTCATTTAGGCAATATGTCCGCGAGTTGATATGAGCCGTTATAACAATTTCCTCTCTGAAAGAAGAAAGGAATTCCTCTTGGCGAGGCTTAATAGGTAATGTAGGGCGGAGTTTGAACCCAGTTCAGCAGCTCGTTTTTATTCTGCCCATATCTAAAATAAAATGTACAATAAACGCGAGGCTGTTGCATGCTTGTTGGTTGCTACAACAGTGGTATTTTTCCAAATAACCACTAAGTATTGCTACACAAATTGTTAGCTGTAGTAAATGGTCATACTGTGTGAAGCGAAATAGATTAGTGTGAGAGGTTTTGAGAATCACAGCGTGAAAATTGCAAAGTAAATTGCCATTGAAGTTGACAAGTTTAAGTTGAAACCTGGGCAAGCTGGATCGCCGTCAATGAGGTCGAATACGATCAAAGGAGCTAGTGTGTGATCAATGTTTTGGTTATGATATTCGTAGAGTGTGCACTCTGCAATTGATGAAGATTAGATATGCAATGAAAGTGGCCTGTACAGTGATATGAAGCCGATTACTACTTGGTATTGCTACACAAGGCGTTAGCTATAAGTAGCTGGTCATACTAAAGTAGGCAGTCTGAGCTCAGGTGTGAGGCATAACTTGTAAGAGTACAATATTTAAAAATATATACATGAAAATCAAATGATAACGATAAAACGTGTACTCGAACATTGCCGCAGAGATGATATAATGTCGAAGAACTGTTCAAAAATGCTACAGCTGGTTATACCACGTGAGACAAGTGAGTGCGAGAAAGGTAATTAGAATCATGTGGATCCATAGAGTTCACGTTGCGTGACATAGGGCGCAAGTGGTGCGCAAAAAGCTAAACACTTTTTCGCAGAATAGCGAAAAATTAATGTAAAAAATTATCAATTATGCTTTATCTATAGCCATCTGTTGTTCGGTTGGGATTGTAGGCAGGCAGAGCCTGAGACGCATGTAGAAAGTTGTTTATTGCGATGATCAGGCGGTTCGATAGACGATTTCAAACTGTTTATGCTTACCAATGTATGTGTTGCACCTTGCATGATAATGTCTGAGCAAAATCGGGTAAGTACCGCGATATTTTGGTATTAGTGGTGCAACAGCAGCGTAATTACGAATAAGTACTCTCTTGCAGCTCTTGAGTTGCAGGTGAGCGAAGACTGTACCAGGAGTATGTCTCGGCTGCTGTTCAGACATGTTACCGAAATTAATTAAAAGGCGAGAATCTTCGAATTATGGGTCACCTTTTGCGGATATTAGATGTGGGAGCTGACAAGGCAAGGTAGGTCTATGCTCTACAAGAGTTGTGACGCAGACGTTTTAATAGATTCACGTGTACGGGAACGCTTGGCAAGTAGGACTAAAGGTAATGCATCAATCTAATTACTATTAATGGACGAGGATGCTACATTAGCTTTGAGCTCCCTATGCATTCTTTCTACCATACTGTTAGATTGTGGATAGTAGGCATTCGTTTGACATAAGGTGCATCCTATGAACCGCTAGGTTGTTTTGTAAGGATCTAAAGCGAAGCAAGTGCCTCTATCAGTAATGTCCTCGTTGGGAACTCCATAATGGTCTTTTCATGCAGAGATAAAACCGTTAGTGACTTCGTCTGCAATAATAGGGCCAAAAGATAAAGCCGTAGGCTATCGTGTAAATCTATCAATCATAATTATAAGGTAGTTGAAACCTTGAACCTTTGTCAGATGAACTTTGTCGATGTGGACGATGGCTATGTGTGAAGTAGCTTGGAAAGGTTGCAACTTAGAACGAGTGTGCCGTGTGATCTTGTTTTTTTGGCAAATGGCACACCCGGAGACCGTCGTTTTGCATTGTGCATGAGCCTGTGACTCCAGAAACGATCTGTAAGATATCTGACAGTCGCCTTGCTTCCTGGGTGAGAAATTAAGTGAATTGAGTCAAAATACTTTCTATGAAATCTTTTCGACAGAACTGGCTTTTTGGGCTGCGTACCCGTGAAGTAAATAATGGGTAAACCTTCCCAGTGACGGCATACAAATTTGGTGAGGTGATGGACTAGTGAACTTTGAATCTAAATGCCACCGCACTGTTCTGTTTGCCGGAGGAAAGGTGTTAGTGCAGGTTCTCTGAAAGTTACGGAGTTGACGGTGAATGGCGAAGGCGAAAGTGGTTGTAGCGAGACGTCTGGCCATGCAAAGTTAGTTTGCAATGAAGTTTTGTTCGCTCTTGACATGAAAGATGTCGAATTGCCATTGGCTCAGAAGTGATAGCTCTCTTTCTACTCTGGCAGGATATTTGGAAAAAGTTGAAGTCGCGTTTCGAAGTACACTATCTAATCCTGCATGATCTGTAAAATTAATAAATCTGCTGCTGCCAATGATGCTGATAAAGTGTCGCAATGTGTCGTGGATGGCAAGAATTTCTCCACCAAAAGTGTCTTATCTTGTTTCTACTGGTTGGAGAATACGCGATTAAAAACTGACAGGCTTCAAAACTCAGTCGATCTCTTGTTACAAAGTGGCCCCAATAGAAACTCAGAAGCATCTGTAGTAAGTAGAAATGTTCGTTGGATATCTAGATGTGTTAGCAGTGTAGAATTTAGTAACGAGTTGATGGCGAGACGGAGTAATTCCTCGTCTTCAGGTGACCAAGAAATGACGGAGTTCTTGCTAAGTCCATTTCGATTCCGCAGGTGACTACACAATGGATAAAGTTGTCTTGATAGGGCGAGAAGGAACTTGTGGTAGTAGTTAAGGACTCTCATATTTTCTCCAGCTCATTTATAGTCTTTGGTGACATGATATTCCTGATAGAATTTGCTTTCGACGGCATAGGTTGAATACCTTGTAGAAATCTACGAATGTAGTTGCAATCTGCGAATGTCACAATTGATCTTCAGTTGCCAATGGATAAGCGCGAGATGACATTACGTAAGTGCTTGGCATGAGATTCTATGTCTGGACTGAAAACAATTATGCCATCGAGATATGACATACTGTAAGCGGCGTCGTCGCGGAGTATGTTGCTAATGAATCTTTGAAATGTCTGGGTAGCACACTTGAGACCAAGAGCATGTAGATATATTCGAAAAGATTAAATGGATTGATGACCGCAGTCCTTTGAATGTCTTCTGGCGCTACCGGGATGTGATCGTAGGCTTGTCTGAGGCCAATCACTGAGAAGTAATTGCTATTGCTGCGTTTTCATGTAAGTTGTTTATATTGGGAATAGGATATGCATCGGATTTGGTCACTGAATTTAGCTTGCGATAATCTCCACACCATCTGTATGATTCGTTTGATTTGTAGACTAAATGCAGTGGTAACGCCCATGAACGTTTTGATGGTCTGATGATTCCATCTGCCGATAGTCTTGAAATTTCCTCTTGGGCAGCTTTCAGCTAAACAGGGGCTAATGGTCGCTATTTGAGTGCAATAGGTTGTCCTGCTGTGACGATTTGGTGCATCGTATTGGAGACTCGTAGCTCTGACTTGCTGAGATCGAACAGCGACTTGTGTACTAGAAGAGCTGCTGATATCTCCGCTGAATGATGCACTGGATTTGGCTGGATGACCTGTAACTCCAAACGCTCAGAGGCCAGTTTCCAAAAACTTTGCTCAAGTCCGGTGGAGGGGTCAATTATCTTTTGATTAGCAAGATCAATAATAAACAGATATTTTAAGTGAAAATCAAGGCCAATTATGTTGTGCGAGATTTTGGCGACGATGAAGTTGTGAGTAAATTCACGTTGTAAACCTATGTTGAGTGTGCGATGCCGGCAACCATATGTAGGAATGGGCTCCACTGTAGCTGTTGCAAGTAAAACGCCTAGAGACATATCGGCCATGGAAGAACCCTTGGGAGCTGAAACTGCTGCACTTGTGTCTACGATGAATTCTTTGTAAGTTCTGATATCGAGAAGATTCAGGAATTCTTTGTGTTTTCTGGCCGAGTCATACAGAAAAAGAGACCGGTCATTGCGAATGGAACTATCAGTTTTGCTGTCTATGTGGCATATTCTGCGTAGACGGAATCAGTCGACAAAATCTTCAGCTGTAGGCGTTTGAAAATTTGTACGTGAAAGACAGAAACTGTATTGTTGTTGATTATGGTAATCTAAAGAAGGAAACTGGCATCCGTTTAGTAAGTTCTCTGAATAATGCAGGCATTTTTGATAATTTAAAAAATACTTTTAGTGATTGAAGCACCAACCTTCCAGAGAATATCGACTGAATGATCGAGGTGGTCTCGACTGTCATTTATTCTGATTTGGACGGTGTTGAACCGTGGTACTATTAGCATGTGTCCTGTCGATGACGATTATTTGAAGAATTTTACTCAAATCTGAAACAAATCTCCTCAGAGTGGATAGCCTAGCATGAGACCGGCGGATGAACACTGAGCTAACTTGGAATTTATGGTGTTCCGTTTGGAAGTGACTTACAGGACATTATAATGCATAAAGAGACTTAAATATCTTTAGAAAAAATTTTTAAAACGCGTGTTCCCTCTAAAAATAACAAACTATTAACTATGCGCCTATCAAAATCTGATTACACAGTTTGACACATACGCAAAGAGGTGGGTAACCAAAGAAAACTGACAGAATCTGCTTCCACAGATTGACACGAACGTAAACAGTTTTACAGAAAACTGACGAAATCTGCTTTCACAAAATCAAAATTACATCTATTTCTACAAAATCAGAATCAAAATCTGCTTCCACAGTTTAACATGAATGAAAACAGTTTTGAGTGATTTCACCACAGAAACTAACAAAATCTGCTTTCATAAAATCAGAAATTAAGCTGCTTCTACAGTTTGTACGTAGGAGAAAAACGTTTTGAACGACAGAAAACCCACCAAAGAAATTCGCTTGCCTGGTTAAACACAGCAAGGAAAACCCCAAAAGACTAATAAATATTCACAAATAGGATAAAAAACAGAATGGTTTGGTGTGCACCACCGATTTTGATGGAATTCACCAGGATAATAATACAAAAAGGAAAGTTAAATTTATTTATAATTTTGCTAAAAGATTTACGATTTCAAAATAAGTAAAAAACAGTATGTTCTTTTGTATTCTAGCGCGGTCGCAATTTTGTAAACGCCCCGGCTGCATGTAAATGCCGTGCGACGTGACAAAGTATTAAACAAGCAGTAGATAATGAGAGACAATAAATGCGGATGGCAATTGATAGAGCCGTAATTGCGTTCACCGGCGAATGCCGGGAATATTAGGTAGTGTTGCAGTGTCTAGAAGTACTCCTAGACACTTGAGGCCGGCTCTGGTTGATTGGCTGATGTTCCTTCGTGTAGATGCACATGGATAAGTAGAGCTATCGAAACTAGAGAAGTGAGTTACTGTGTGAAGGCTCAGATATGTATTGTTGAAGATCTGCGGCATCACCATGGTGGCTGGCATACGTAGAAATCCGATTAATAGATAATCTCACACGCATGACTAGTTCAGTAGCAACAAGTAGGTTGGCTTGACTGAAGTCCAAGTGACTAGGTGACACAGCGTGTAAAACGCAAGTACAGAAGTCTGTGTAGATAAAAAATCAAGTAGAGAGAGCGTCAGCAATGACCCGTAACGCACTGGACGGAAATGTGCGATGATGCATCGTAAATGCACTGTGCTTATATACTTGGGCAAGCTGAAGGAAAAACGCCATTTATTAATGGCAAATTTCGCTTATTTTAATTAGTATCGGGTAGATGAAATTTGAATTTAATTTAGGCAAAGTGTCAGCCATATGATCTGAGCCGTTAAATTACTTAGCGTTCCGGCGAAAGGAGCGTGCATCCTTACTAATAAGGCAAAGCAGAGATATTGAGGGAACCTTAGTAGGTCCGGGAAGGCGAATGCCTTGAGAGTTTTTTAGTAATGAAATAGTGTGGATGTTCAGAATACCTTATAGACACTCGCACTTTGTGTCATGTTTGTGGGCTAGTGACTAGTGCAGATGCTCATGAATAAGTAGTTCTGATGCTGTAGGATGTTTTAATTTCTGTTCGAAGATCTTGGCTAGTCTTGTCGAACCTCTGCAGCAATATCGAGATTGCTGGTAAAGGTTAAATCCGATTAACAGATGATCGATCACGTATGACTGGATGCGCTTCAACAAAAAGATTGACATGACCGAAGAATGTCAGAATTAGTGATACCGCGTGGTTAATGCAAGTAAGACAGCCGGTGTTGGTAATCAGTGCAGCAAAGACGACAGCAAACAGAGGTATCAAGGAGAAAACAATTATATAGATTTTTAGTCGCACGTAATATGTCAAGGGATGGAAAATTCTCATTGATCCAGTCTTTGAAAATTTGTATTTACATTGATAAAGTGTCGACGAATTAATTTGAGCCGTTACAAGTTTTGGCTTATCTAAAAATTTTAGCATGCGTTTGTAATAACGTAAATCCATTCAAACACAGAGCAGTAACATATAAAATACCATGAGAAACGTCAAGATCGCGTACTACTTAGATCGTTAACCTCCCTTTTAACGTGTCACGTTATGTCGCCGACACCTTGTAAACTAATTAAAAATAAAATACGCAATATATTTCACTGCTGCTTGATCAATGGGATAGCGTCCATTTATAAACCAATCATGTGTTACCTGCAGATGTATATAGGCACAATGCACTTCCAACGAAACATATTATGACCAGCTCCATACCTGCAATTGCTACCGCCTTTCTACTGCCTAGATCATCTACGTCTGTTGTCTCATTTGCGTATTTACCTACTCTGTTTCACTTACTCAGCTCACCATTAGTCACGCCAATTTTCTCGTTGATATGCATCTAGAAAACATGTTCGCTTATATTATTTGTATGATTTATATATTTGATAGCCTTCTTCGTGTTGCCAAAATCTATCAGCCAGACTCATCAAATCCTTCGATCAGAAATTGTCTCATCTTGATTCTTTTAATCTACTAGTTTCCGTACACCTATCTGGAAACTCATTAACCCACGAATTGGACACTTGATAGAAGTCTAGAAGGACTTTTGGACATCCGCCTCTGCTCTAATACTATAATTTATCTCGGCATTAGTCGTTGATATTCTCTATGGCCTCTTAAGTGTCAGCAAATATTCTGCTAATACTGCTGCCTTATCCGTAATATTGAATAGTACTCTAGCTGGAGCGTTATAGTATATTAAATTCAAATTAAATATCTTATATTTCTTTCGATTGTTTATAAAACTTTCTATGAAGGGAATTGTTTTAGAAATATGATTATAATTTCTGGAACATTCCTTATCTAACTAACTTTCTCAAAGGAACATTTGCGCTTCATATTTAAAAATCTTAACTCAGATGTACTTGTTGATTTTAAGAAAATGTGAAAATGGTTATACATGAGATCATTCAATCACCAGGAATATTTTGTCAATTTTGAACGATGTCATATTTCTAGATGGAAAATCCTTGACGAATTAATAACCTTCATGGATATATTAAAAGAGTTCGATTCAATTTGTTCTGATGCGCAACATTGGTTGCTCAGGAGATAATAACTATTACATATCACATTATATGTGTTCATTTATACTAGAATATGTATGCACATAATGGGTCAACTGCTGCAAGTCACACACTTAATATATCAGGGCTCGTGCCTGGGTACGATAATATTAAAAATTATTTTGCCGCTATACAAAAAGTAACAAGTGGAATTCAACAAGGATAAAGCTTTGGGCCAATTTTATTTTAAATAATATTTGTACATTTGCAAAGTAAGGTCCTTAATGGTTCTTAATGCAAATTTGTTGATGACGTAAAATCATCTTTTAAATAGATCTAAAAAATATAGAGCTCTCTAAAAATAATTTAGCACCAGATTTGTATGAATTAAGTAGGTATTTAGTAACATTATGGATCAGAATAAACAGTAAAAAGACGAAAGCATTATAAATAGACAATAGAAAAGAATTTAATTATGTTTATTTTCATAATGCTGTGATTAACGATGTTTTTCAGATCAAATTTCAGCAAGACATTAAGGATTTAGGTATAGCTATGCAATGTACAGCTTCTGCTGAGAGACATATTGAAAGAACAGCCAGCGTCACTTAGAACACATGGACACTAATAAATTGAAATATCTTATCCGACGATATAAAATTACATATGTATATAATTTGGATTAGGCCGATACTGGAATAAGCTTTCGCTACTTAAAATACAATGAAAGAGGGAATGTCAAATAAGCTAGAAGCTGTACAAAGAAAAGTTCTGAAACATATTTGCATGTGTCCTGCGCTATATACGTCCGTAGATTACAGTTTTTAATCACAGCAAAAGTTATAGTTTCCGAGGATGTGCTATTGCATAAAAGTATTCCATTTGATTCAGTGGACTGGTGCCTATATGTAACCAATAAGAATGATTTATGAAATTGGAACTAGATCTGGACATTTGACGGTCTCTCCTCCCCTGGTGGGAATGTTGCGGGGAAGTTATTTTCTATTTCGAAAATTTACAAAATTACAATCAATTGCCAAAGGAGCTTAGAGGAACGCCTCCATCTAAGATAACTTTTAAATTGTTATGCACTGAACTAGAAAAAAATATTCAATCTTACTGATCTTTTTAATTTTGATTATGATGATAATTTCTCGTTGTTGAATAAAAGACAATGATAATTGTCATCAGTAACGTACCTTCTTGATATTTCTATTTCTACTATCTATATTATTATATTGGAAATGTTATACATTATATCATGATATTAGTCAAAATTACAAATAATTAATTTCCAGTTTTGGTTCTTATTTATGCATAAAGTTACCTTATTTTTATTTTTACCAGGTCTGTGAACTTCGATGACAAATCTATAAATATTTATATAAACAATTATTGTATAAAAGCGATTAATTAAAAAGACCGTTTTTCCTTTATCATAATAATTGTATAAAACTTTATATAGCACTAGCAGACCCGTCCCACGCTGCTTCGACCACACAATATTTCTAATTTATGGAGATTGATTTTGATAAAATTTTAAAACATGGCGTCAGTTTTTGAGGGCATAACTATCGCTTGTTTATATATCTCCCACGGTGTTTATTTTATCATTTCTGTTGCTAATGGTTTACTTCCGTTTTTGCTAATGCTTGGGAAAATGTCATGTTTACATAAACTGTTAGGTAAACAAAGGTTTCTATATAGATCGTGACCTTCCCAGGAAGTGGTAGACATTGTGTAGCGAAATTGGTGCGTATCGGTACAGCCTTTTTCACTTTATTTGCAAACATACAAACATTCATTTTTAAATATAGAGATATATAAACTCAATTTAGAATAGAATAGAATAGAATGTTTTTATTTGGATCAAAGAGATAACAATATTGGAAAATGTACAAAATAAAAAAAATATCACATCACATAAATATGTGCAATTAGTCTCATGTAGATAAGTAAATTTCACTAGTTGTACAGTACAATATATCAACATCAGAAAGTTCGGCTGTAAAGAATAATAGATTCATCATCAAAATAGGAAAAATTAAGGTACAATTCGAATGTAACATTATGCAAAAAATGAGAACCATGACTAGCAATTGATTGTATGTATTATTTACTAACATAATGATATTGTAGGAGGTTTTGTAGCTAATGTAAGAGGTTCTGCGAGCTAGTTGTCTATTTAGTGCGAAGTTATCCTCCTATGTAATATCTGGTAGCTGTTATTACGATCCACGTTCTTGATTAATCCATGTCCATTTTCCGAAGGGTGAAGTGAGAAGGCCACAGCACAACATCATTGTTTTATTCAAAATGTTATTAAGCAACGAAAGAAATCATGTAAACGTAGTCATAATAAGCACCACAAATAATTAGTCCACTGTTTGCTAAGTTTTGAGTGTTAAATCACATAAATCCATTGAACTATATACTTTCGGATAAATGATTGAGAAACACCTGAAGTCTGGATCAGTAGAATCATAATTGAACTGTTAGTAGTTGTGTAAAAAATGGTTAAGGCATGTAAAACAAGTAAATCCTGGGTTTAAACGTAAAGTCACATTAATCCACTGCATGTTACCTGCGTATTGCGCGCGGGTGAGTGTTATTATTACACAAAACCCTAGTAATTACAATTAAATTTGCAGTTCAAGAAATCCCAATTAAAACTGCTTGAAACTAACCGAGATGGTTGCTAAAATCACAGAAAAGAGAAATATTGTATAAAAACCAGAGTTAGACCATTTGACCTTAAAGAGAACTATATTTGTCAAAATTGAAATTCGTTGGATTGTAACGCGGAGCTGCATGTCACATGCCTCCCCCGACAATAAAAATTAGTACACAATGAAGGGGGCTAACCTAACAGGAGGTGTTATGGCTCTGCCATAACGAGTAAACACTGATGTTTGCTCTGTCAACTCTGTCTCTGGTTCCTTTATATCTCGCGGCGGCGTGACGGCGTCAGTTGGCTCTGTTATTGGTGAAATGTCGGGCGTCAGTCCGTGGTCAGCAAAACAGTCTGGAGGTGGAATAATCGTTTCTTCGCCGTCTGATATGTCAACATCGTGGAACAGCGGGTCATTTGGATCAATGTCGGCCGGGGATAATCTGTGTTTGGAGACAACTTAAGCTTTGCCATTAATCTCCAAAATAATGTAATTCTGACGTCGATCTAGCACACGATAAGGACTGCACTTCGGTTTGGCTAGAATCCTGTTATTCATGTCGTTGTTGAGGAAAACCCATTTGCAGCTATCTAAAATCTTTGCGTTAATAGATTTGACCATGTTACTGACATGTAGGACAGATCGGTCGATTCTGAGCGTTATACTGTAGGTAACTGCGAAGTGGAAACATAAATGCAGGATCGTTTATCGTTATCGCAGTTTCAGATCGTGATCGAACTAGTTCGCCAGGCAGCCGTAGACATTCGCAAATACCATTTCAGCGGATCATCATGGAAGGTCAAAACGCATTAGTTAATGTAACTGACGGTATTTTTTCTATGTTCCGCGATTGATCATATACAATGAGATTGGTGTTTACTTAAAGCCTGCAAACTGGATTTAGAAAATTGTTACAAACACCTGCGAAATCAAGGACTGCTTAATTTTATTATCAAATCAAATACAAATTTACATCAAATAAATTTAAATTTATACATACAAACATGTATACTTTTATAAACATTTCTTTAGTCAATGAATAAAATGAACATTTGTTGTGCGGTCGTTGATAAATCAAATCAAGTTTGCGACCTTGATATAAACATCGGTCCTATTATGTGCATCCATTAGTCGTTATAAACTAACCATTTTATAATATAGAAAAGGCAATTCACCTGGTAGACCAGTTTCGCCCTTTTTTGGAACTCATCGCGTACTATCCAGAATTTGCCACGGATAGGGCTCAAACCCGGGCAAGTTTACTTCGGAAATTGTTGTGCTAACCACCGAGCCACCCTGCCACATACCACACAACATTTTCAATTATATACTAGCTAATGTTTTTTGGTTAGCCTTTCACATAGGTAGAGCCTAAATGGCATTCCTTTATAAATATAGTTCCATAAAACCACCCCATATCGGTTATTGCGAGGGTGATGATCACAGTTATTTAAATCAATTTGGCGATCAAGGTATAAATACCAGTCCCATTATACACCTATATTTGTCAGTATAATTTAAGCATTGTGTAATGCGGAAAAGAGATTGAGCAGCATATTTCAAATCTGATGTGCCCAGTTTCAAGCCATATACGCTACAAATTCTGTATAATACGTGAGGAATTCCCAATAAGAACGAAAGCGGTGTACTGGATGGACTGCCTTTTATACACTATAATTTTTTTAGTTTATACCTGCAAATGTATGTACATAATTGGAAAATTGCTTATAACAATTTTGCATACTTGATTTTAATGTGTGTTATCACCGCCCACGCCACTAGTGTTCGTTTAAGTAAATAAATATAAATTCAATAACACGTTCAATGTAACGTAGTGTTTGTGATATAATGAAAGATTATGGGTCGTTAGTTAGAACTATAGATTTAAAATTAGGCCATATAAGCTCACCTTAAGGAAAGGCGAATCAAGAAACATTAATTAATATATAACTGACAATTCTGTTTAGTATAAAACAGGGTGGTTCAGCAGATTCCGAAGCAGACGTGCCCAGGTTCGAGCCCTTTCTGCAGCAAATTCTGGACTGTACGTGATAAGATCCACTTAAGGACGAAACCGGTCTTCTGGATAAATTGCCTTTTCTACATTAAACAATGCTTATTTTATACTGACACATAGATGCAAATATTGACAGGAGTGTCTATATCACGATCGCAATATTGATTTAAATAAAATTCAATCAATTGTATATGTTTTATTTAAGAGAAGAGTAAAATTATAAATAAATATTAATCGTTGACCAGATAGTTGCATACCACTTACAATAGCACGCGTTCTTGGAACACAGCTCAAATATATTCCTGTATTCTGATTTGCCGAAGAGACAAAGTAGTAGCCGCATCAAATAGCATAAATAAATGCAATTTAATGAAAAGCAAAAACGGTACGTTTGTTAACCTCGATTGATTAGGTTGATTAGCAGATTGAACGCATTTCTAAATTTCCGCTGCGCTCAAAATTTTTATTTACATGAATCAATGTTGGCATAACAATTACAATGTTTGCATCCCGCCTTAATTGCAAATGTATTTATTGTCGCAATTCTGGATAGAATATACTACTGGACTGGTCATTCAATTAAAGAAAGGTCGTTTGAAATCTACTGATATCTAAATGGATAATATGTCTCGACATACGACAGGCCTCCACTATCGAACCCATAACCTACAATAGCTCAAATCTCATTGAAGAGCTTTCAAGACTAGACATCAACTGCTTACAAACGAAGCTTATAATTTTAAAACTTCTTTACGGTGTCTAAGACTGTTGAGGTTCGATGACCTATATCCAATATCGACTAACTGAAAGCTACCAAATGCTTTCCCGTTTATTGTAAAAAAACACTACTTAGGTCTATTTTACTGGCAATGTTCCATGGCAGATGACATTTCCGTTTGACTGGCTGATTCCCTACCAATAACTTTTTCATATGCATTATTCTCGTTCTATTTGAGACTGTCATTAATATCAATATCAGAAACGCTTTTCATCTAAGATTTCTTAAGTGGAAATTTTGAATCCTATGCAGCTCCACAATCGTCCTAGCATGTGATTATTTACCCACAAAGCAAAAGCAAATGAAATAACTGCCTTCTTGTTTACCAAATTCACACATTAAATGAAATAACATAAATTTCGAAGGAAAAATTAAATGATAATATTTGTACAATCATTTGTACATGATAGAAGTTAGATGTCTGAGATCTAACCTTGCTCTCACAAACAAAGGCTCCGAACCACACAAAAAATTAAGTAAGTGAAACCTAGCATGAACGAACGATATAAGTATACTTAAGCATTTAAAATAACAAAATTTAAGAAGATATTTGAATATTTTTAAAAAAATTTATAGACGCGAATCGGAAAAATAATCAATTAAAAATTCAAGCGAAGAAATAATTCTTTGATTTATTTTATATGGTGCAACGGACCAATTTATATCTCTGATATCTTGTAAATTAATTCAAACGAATTATTCTACTTCATTGAATAATAGTAGACCAATAAGGAAGCACGAAATCTGACCGGATCAGTGACCAATCACGTGTCACCTGCAACTGTATAAGCACAATGCGTTTTCAACGCAACACATTCGGGCTTATTCACCAAATGCATATGCTGTTGTTTTACATCTTGCTAATCGTCGATGCTTGCTATTTTATTTACCTCTTAACACACTGTTACATTAGCGAGGATTACCGTCAATCACGTTAATCTCTTTTTGAATTTCATGGAGGCAATAATTTTCGTATAACTTATTAATTGGATTGCTACGGTTAACAGCCTTATACCACTTGCCACAGTTTATCTGCAAGACTAACCACAGCTTCAAACAGTAACTGCCAAATTATGCTTCTTCTAATCTACTGGTTTAATGTGTATTTACCAAGAAGATTACTAATCAACTAACAATTAGCATGTAACACGCGGCTCCGCGTTACAACCCAACGATGTTCAATTGTGACAAATATAGTGCTCTTTAAGGTCAAATAATCTTACTCTGTTTATACACAATATTTCTCTTAACTGTGATTTTAGAAACAATATCTGTTAATTTCAAGCAGTTTTAATTGAGATTTCTTGAACTGCAATTTCAATTGTAATTAATTGGGTCTTGTTTAATAAATATACACACCCGCGCGTAAGACGCAGGGAGCATGCGGTGGATTATAGTGCATATGTAAATCGATAGTTTTCTTTGCACTCAGATATGTTTTCACGCATCAGAACATCAGATGTTCCTCAATCACATTCACAAATTCTATAGTTCAATGGATTACTATAAATTAATCAATTTAAAAAACCTAGCAAACAATGGAATAAATATTTGTGTTGCTTTTAAAGCCTGTTTTTATACGATTTTTATCAATTAATTATCAGTGACAATATTTACCAGTGACTTTATTTATATCATCATATATTTTCAATCATTTACATGTATTCATCACGATTCAGACGTTTGTGAATTGATAATTACTTGTGTTGACAATATACCGTTTATTACCGTCTAGAGCACAGTCCGTTTTGTTTAACTGTGAATTGATAATTACTTGTGTTGACAATATATCGTTTTGTTGCCGTCTAGAGCACGATCAATTTGGACTAACTGTGAATTTTGTTTTTCTTTGCAACATTGTGTACAATATACGTATGATGATTCGACTTAGCCTTCTCACATCACCCATCGGGAAAAAGTCAGAGACTAATCATAAGCACGGATCTCAACAGCAGCTACCAGGCATATGTAGGAATGGTATAGCATCAATAAAAAGATAGCTACCCCGCAAGATCTCTTACATTAGCTACAAAACCTCCTACAAGCAATCGCGACAGAAAGGGTTGCACTTGCTTTCATTATGTAAAATCATTGGATTATTCGCTTTATTAATCTTCTTTCATGGGTTACATATAAAATATTTTTAGACGAAAATTACCTTTGGAAACGAAAAGTTTAATTAAAATGATTATTAATGTAGCATAGCAAATTTGTACGAATTAATTTTTCTGCTCTTTTTGCCGACTGTTTCACTTAACCCATATTACGATATAAAGTACGTTTGCTATCTGACTATTTAAAGCAAAACTGGCCGCAACAAATATTGTTATGTGAGTCATCTGATTTTTGAGATTCTGTTTAATTCTTGAAAGCAGTTTTTAGATATTTGCAAAGTAGCAGTTCCAAGTCAAGTCCTAGAACTAATTTAACAGTTTCAGTATGTTCATCTGTAATAATATTTTGTTGTGATTTTTTCAAAGGTATGGTTCAAGTCTACGAATTTCTTTAACAAAAGTTGTTTTATTTTAAAATTTCTGTTATTTCAATCTGTGGTAGCGTTTATTAGGTACATTTTGAAAGGCTAATCAACGAATTTATTTAACGGTGTAAATTCAGCTTTAAATCTCGTCAGTTCAATCTTTAGAAGCAGTTATTTGATAATCGCTGTATTAAACAAATTAAAAATACGTATGTAATAAGTTTAAAATGATTTAGATAAGTGACATTAAACGTTTTGAAATTTTAAAAAGCATAATTTTCTGTAAGCTATTTAAAATCATATAGGTCCCTGAACATAAGCTGGCTGAGTATCTAAATTTGGTCTCTCATCCTATGACGCCAGGCTATCTATATTCAAGATCTCTTTCCGATTTGATTAAAATTTTGGAAGAATCGTCCCGAGCAAAGTAAAAGTTAATAAAACCTCAGATCAACATTTCCGGTCAAATGAAAAAAATTAGCGCAGAAAACAATCGAAATCCTCTCGATCCTTTTGTCGACATTCTCAAAAAATTGGTGCCATAAACATCAAAATAATTTTTATGTATTTCGAAATTACCTGCATCGTTCTGGGAATTTACCAAACGGATATTAGCTTCATTTCATGGCTGACCATACACAAAAATAAAGTAACGATGTATATCTTTCATACAAAAACAGAAAAATCAGCTTTAATACGCCTATTGTTGCAGCTACTTTTGATTTATTTAAAGTAAGAAGGATTAAAATCAAAAACGGTTTAGCCGATAACATAATACACAAATGACCAACCTTCCTTCACATATCATCCTGCTAAACATCCAAATAAAATTTGCGCCTTTTAGATTTTAAAACCAGAGAGGAATTTATGATAGACATGGGTGAAGTAGTATAAAATCTTGTTGATTACTCCCGTGCGGAGATGAATCTAGGAGTATTGTTTGCAACAGCCAAGTGTGAGCCCATTCCCATTTAAGGTTTGTAGAGGCTCCTAACCTATTCGTGTCTGAGAGCCCCAAAGATGCCAGATCGCTTGAAGTCATAAAATTTACAATGGAGTCTGATATGCTTATATTTCCATTCGCATCTGCTAAATTCAAATCCGCAATATCCTGCACTAACCAACTTGTGTCCTCAAATTGAATAT
>JAQBSW010007564.1:0-40016 GCA_029291075.1 Eudiplozoon nipponicum | reverse complement strand
ATCGATATACTAACAATTGTAGCTAAACCTTTGCCAAAAGTAAGTTTGCCAACGTGTGCCAGTGATTATAGATTAATCTCTTATATCCCTTCGTTTTTGAAGATAATAGAACGATTGATACTTGATCATTTAGAACGTATGCTGCCGGCTGATTTTGATATATGCCAACATGGCTTTACGAAAGACAGGTCGACAACTACTAATATGCTCTCTATGTGGAAACATGTAATTACATTAAATGAGAAAAAGTTAGATGCATTAATTGTATTCATAGATATCTCAAAAGCTTTTGACTCTATTTATTTTGATGCTATTTTAAATGCGATTAATTTATTGAATATTGATCCGATTATTTTTAGATTATTTAAATACTATTTATATAATCGAAGAATGACTATTCAATTAAACGATTTGATATCAAAATCGAAAGGAGTAACAATTGGAATTCCACAGGGATTAAGTTTGGGGCCAATTTTATTTAAAATCATATTTGCACATTTGGAAACTAAGATTCTTAACGGTCGAGTTTGTAAATTCGCTGATGATTTAAAAATAATCTTTCCAATTGATCCAAAAAATGTCGAATTCTCCAAAATAATGTGACACTAGATTTGTATGATTTAAGTAGATATTTGATAACACTAGGGCTGAGAATAAACAGTAAAAAGACGAGAGCTTTAAAAATAGGTAACAGAACAGAATTTAATTATGTTTATTTTCATGATGCTGAGATTAATGATGTTTTTGAGATTAAACTTATGCAAGAAATTAAGGATTTAGGCATAACTATTCATTGTACGGCTTCTGCTGAGAGACATATTGAAAGGATAGTAGGCAGTGCCAAGAACAGATGGGCACTAATAAATAGAAATATCTTATCGAATGAAATAAAATTTTAAATGTTTATAATATGGATTAGACCGATACTAGAATATGCTATTTAAACAATAATTGATTGCGCGGTTGGGCGGTAACAATTCTTTTAAATCAAGTTTGCGTGCTTGAAGTAAACAATCCCATTGTATTTAACCAAGTCATCGAACAAATCCCATTTGTATTTAACCAGTCATCGAACAATCCCATTGTATTAAACCAGTCATCGAACAAATCCCATTGTATTTAACCGGTCATCGAACATATTCACGTAGTGCACCGAACAAGACGGCCCCTTACAATATTATAGGACTTGATTTCCTTTAGAAATTTCGGCTCATAGTTAATCTTGCCAATCAAAAGATCATCGATCCCTCCACCGGACTTAAGCAACGTTTTTGGTAACTTGACGCCGAGCGTTTGGAGGTACAGGTCATTCAGCCATCCCCAGTGCATCATTCAGCAGAGGTATCATCAGCTCTTCGAGAATTTAAGTCGCTTTTCAATCTCAGTAAATCAGAGCTACGAGTCTTCAACAAGATGCACCACCATATCGTCACAAGGACAACCTATTGCACTCAAGAAGTGACCACTGGCCCCTGCTAAACTGAAAGCTGCCAAAGACGAATTTTCAAGGCTTTTGGAAGAAGGAATCACCAGACCATCGAAAGTTCATGGGCGTCACCACTGCACTTAGTCTCCAAATCAAACGGATCTTACAGAGCCTGCAAAGATTACCGTAAGCTAAATTCAGCGACAAAACCTGATGCATATCCTATTCCCAATATTAACACCTTACTTGAAAAACTCAACGGCAGCAATTTCTTCTCATTGATTGACCTCAAACAAGCCTACCATCGCATCGAGGTAGCACCAGAATATAGTGAAATAACTGAGGTCATCATTTCATTTGGCCTGTTAGAATATCTTACATGCCTTTTGGATTTAAGTGTGTTACACAGATATTTCAAAAATTTATGGACAACATACTTTTCGACTACCCTGCTTATTGTATGTCATATCTCGATGACATAATGGTATTCAGTCCAGCATTTACAAAATGTCCTCTCACACTTATCCTACTACAGAGTCAAGATCAGTTGTGACAAGACGCAGATTGCAACAACATCTGTGGACATCCTAGGGCAACTTATCACGCCACAACTTATTCAACCTTTGCCGTCAAAGGCGAATTCAATCAGGAATAGCAAGTGACCGAAATCTGTAAGCGAGTTGCAGAAAATATTGGGAGTCCTAAACTACTATCGCAAGATTCTTATTGGCCATTCAAGACAACTTTATCCTTTGTGCAGGCACCTGCTAAATCGAAAAGGACTTAGCAAGAATTCCATTATTACTTGGCCATCTGAAGACAAGGAATTAATTCGAATCGCCATCAACTCCTTAGAAAATGTTACAATGCTAACGCATCCAGATTTTCAACAAACATTTCTATTCACGACAGATGCTTCTGAATTCGCTATTAGAGCCACGTTGGGACAAGAGATCGACGGAGTTCGTAGCCATTCAGGTTCTACTGGCGTAATATCCAACCGTAAAATCGAGATACGACACTTTTGGTTGAGAACTCCTCGCCATCCACGACGCAGTGCGCCATTTTATCAGCATCATTGGCAGCAGCAGATTTGTTGTTTATACAGATCATGCACCATTAGTTAGCGTATTTCGAAACGCGACTTCAACTGTCGCCAAGTATCCTGCCAGAGTAGAAAGACAGCTTTCACGTTAAAGCAAATTGAAATTTGAGATGTTTCGTATCCCAGGCCAGACGTCTTGCTACAACCACCTTCGCCGTCGCCATTCACGGTCACCTCCTTGACACCCATTCAACCTGCAATAACGCCATGCCCCGTGCGAACGGAACAGCGCGGTGACATTCACATTCAACGATCAGTAGCCCGTCACCCCATCAAGTTCATATACCGTATCTGGGAAGACTTACAAATGGTTTACTTCAAGGGTACACAGCCCTACAAGCCAGTTCTGCCTATCAGCCTTCAGAGAAAGGTTTTCGACTCGATTCACTCAATTTCTCATCCAGAAAGCAAAGTGGCTGTCCGACTACTTACAGATCATTTCTGGAGTCACATGCTCAGGCAGAACACTGAACGATGTGTTTTCGAGTGTTCCATTTGCAGAAAAATAAGATCACACGGCACACTCGTTTTAAGTTGTAACATTTTCGAACTACTTATCGACTAGCCATCTTCCATTTCGGCATAGTTCATCTGACAAAAGTTCAAGGTTTCAGCTACCTTCAAACTATGATTGATAGATTTACACGATAGCCTGCGGCATTACTTCCTGGCACCATTTATTTAGTTGAAGTAACTAATGGTTTTATCTTTGCATGGATATCAAATTATGGTGTTCCCAATGAGGTCATCACTGACAGAGGCATTTTCGTCTCATTGGATCGTTTCAAAACCAACTTGCGGTTCATGGGATGCTCCTTACGCCAGACGACTACCTACCATCCCCAATCTAACGGTATGGTAGAGAGAATGCATAGGGAACTCAAAGCTGCTTTAACATCCTCGTACATTAATGGCAACTGGCTCGATGCAATACCTTTAGTTCTGCTTGCCATGCGTTCTCGCACTCGTGAATCCATTAAAACATCTGCGTCACAACTCTTTTTTGGCATGGATCTAAGCTTGCTTAGTCAGCTCCCACGTCTACTACCCGCACAGGATAACCTATAAGACGAAGCTACCCGCCTTCGACTTCATTGTGATAACATGTCTGAACAGCAGCCGAGACATACGCCTCGTCCAGTCTTCGTTCGCCCGCAGTACTTGTTCGCAACGAAACTGCTCTTGCACCATTACAACAAAAGTATCGCGGTCCTTTCCCGATTTTGCTCATACAGCCAAAATACTTCATTGTCAAGCAAGGCGCAACACCTACATCAGGAAGCATAGACAGGTTGAAACCCTTTATCAAACCACCTGATCCTGGGAGCATTTAACCTCCTACACATGTCTCAGACTCTATCTGCCCACAATCTTAACATAGCAATAGCTTGCTTTGCATATCGCGTAACTAATGATTTTTTAACATTAATTTTTCGTTCTTCTACGCATCAAATTTTTAACATTACGCGCACCACTTGCGTACTATGTCATTCAACGTGACCTATGAATCCACATGATTCATTTTATTTATCTCACACTCACTTGTTTCATGTGGTATAACCAGCTGTTCTTAGCTAACAATGATGTAGCATTTTTAAACAGTTTTTTGGTATTATGCCATCTCTGCGGCAATATTCGTGTACACCATTTTTGTCGTTAATTTTTGATTTTCATGAATATATTTTTACTTTGTAACGTATGGCTCACACCTGAGCTCATACTGCCTATTTTGATATGAGAAGGTACTTAGAGCTAACGCCTTTGTGTAGCAACACTAAGTAGTTATCAGCTTTAGATCATGGTACAGGCCGCTTTCAATGAATATCTTAACTTCATCAGTTGCACAGTGACCACTCTGAGAATATTATGACCACAACTTCGAACACACACTAGCTCCTTTGTCCGTAGTCAAACATATTGACGGCGATCCATCCTGCCCAGGTTTCAACATAAACATGGCAACTTCAATGGCAATCTATCTTACAATCCTCACACTGCGGCTCACCAAACCTTACACTGCTCTATTTTGCCTCACGTGGTATGACCGACCACTACAGATAACAATTTGTTTAGCAATTCCTAGTGCTTATTTTGGCATCATATCATTTTTGATACCACCAACAAGCATACTCCAGCCCAATATTTATGGTACATTTTTTATAAATTTCAATAGCCCTGTGCAGAATAATAACCAGTTGTTTAAATGGGTTGGAGCTCTGCTTTAAATTTCATATCAAGCTTGGTCGAAAGAATGTTTTCCTTTTTTCCGAGAGGAAAGTGATGTAACGGCTCAGGAAAATTTCGCCGACTTATTGCCTAGAATAGAATAGAATAGAATATCTTTATTTGGATTCAAACCACACATGTTCCATCAAATAATAAAATTAGAAAATGTACAATATAAAAAGATATCGCATCACATAAATATGTGCAATTAGTTGTACTGTACAATTTATCAGCATCAGAAAGTTTAGCTGTAAAGACTGATAGATTATTCATCAAAGTTATGAAAATTTTAGGTATTATTCGAGTATAACATTTTGTAAGAAAAAAGGGAACCATGACTAATAATTGATTGTATGCATTGTTGATTAACAAGATGACATAATGCATAACATTTCAGTTTTAATAATACAAAATTTGAAGATAGAATCTCGAGAAATTGTGTTGCTGAAAAACTATTAATACTGTCTTTTATTTAACCACGAGGAAGTATTATCATAATCAAAATTAAAAATATCAGCAGGATTGAACACTTTTTCTAGTTCGGTAGATAAAAATTTAAGAGATGGAGGCGTTTCTCTAAGCCATTTTGGCAATTGATTGTAAATTTTGTAAATTTTTGAAAAAGAGAATAGCTTGCTCGCAACATTCCCAACCAATGGTGGAGATATTGCAAAATGACCAGATCTAGTTCCAACTTCATGACTCTTTCTTATTGGATTCATATAGGCACCAGTCCACTGGTTCAAATGGAAAGCTTTTATGCAATAGCACATTCTCCGAAACCATAAAGGATGCAGTGATACAAACTGTAATCTAGTGGCGTATATAGTGCAGGAGATAGGAATAATTTGTTTCACAACTTTTCTTTGTACAGCTTCTATCTTATTAGACAAACCCTTTGTTAAGGGATTCAAAGTAGCGGCAGCATATTCTAGTATCGGTCTAATCCATATTATAAACATTTTAAATTTTATTTCATGCGATATAATATTTCTATTTATTAGTGCCCATCTGTTCTTGGCACTGCCTACTATCCTTTCAATATGTCTCTCAGCAGAAGCCGTACAATGAATAGTTATGCCTAAATCCTTAATTTCTTGCATAAGTTTAATCTCAAAAACATCATTAATCTCAGCATCATGAAAATAAACATAATTAAATTCTGTTCTGTTACCTATTTTTAAAGCTCTCGTCTTTTTACTGTTTATTCTCAGCCCTAGTGTTATCAAATATCTACTTAAATCATACAAATCTAGTGTCACATTATTTTGGAGAATTCGACATTTTTTGGATCAATTGGAAAGATTATTTTTAAATCATCAGCGAATTTACAAACTCGACCGTTAAGAATCTTAGTTTCCAAATGTGCAAATATGATTTTAAATAAAATTGGCCCCAAACATAATCCCTGTGGAATTCCAATTGTTACTCCTTTCGATTTTGATATAAAATCATGTACTTGAATACTCGTTCTTCGATTATATAAATAATATCTGAATAATCTAAAACTAATCGGATCAATATTCAATAAATTATTCGCCTTTAGAATAGCATCAAAAGATACAGGGTCAAAAGCTTTTGAGATATCTATGAATACAATTAATGCATCTAACTTTTTCTCATTTAATGTAATTACATGTTTCCACATAGAGAGCATATTAGTAGTTGTCGACCTGTCTTTCGTAAAGCCATGTTGGCATATATCGAAATCAGCCGGCAGCATACGTTCTAAATGATCAAGTATCAATCGTTCTATTATCTTCAAAAACGAAGGGATAATAGAGATTAATCTATAATCACTGGCACACGTTGGCTTACTTACTTTTGGAAAAGGTTTAGCTACTATTGTTAGTATATCGATTGGTAATTTCCCATTCTTCAAAATTCTATTTATAAAATTGCAGAGCGCATTCATAAAATTTAAAGGTAATTGAAGTAGGTTATCAATCGATATACCAAGGTGATCTTTTTGTTTTTTTGATTTTATTTTTAACATTAATTCTATCAATACATCACTGTCAATAACAAGTCCTAGATCCTGGTTTCCCGAAGGATCCGGTAGATCAATGAAATTGTTTTGGTTCTGTGGATTACATAACAAGTTGCCAAATACTTCATCCAATTCACAGAGAAATTCATAATCAATTTTACCCACAGGTAATATAAGATTTAATTTTTCCTTATATTTACTGTAGTCTGTGAGGAGTTTGTATCCTAGTCTAGGATTACTCTTCAGTTTAGCCAAAATAATTCTCTCTGATCTTTGACGGATTATCAGCAGTGATGAATTAATTTCTTTATCGATCAAATCTAACCTCATTTTTTTAATACTATTGATAAGACTACATTTCATTATATTATCTCGTTTGATTCTTAGCAAACATAATTTCCTATTGATTCGCTTTGGTATAACATCCGTAAATGTAGATGCCCTAAATATATCAGATAATAACAATGAAACAGAAGAAACAAATTCGTCTTTGTTCATGATATAAAAAAATTCATAATAAATAGATAAGCTTTATTCTCTAAAAGATTCCAGTTGATTCTGGACCATCGAACGTGTGCACTTTCAAAATTAGGTGCACTTTCAAAATTAAATGAAATTCCTATTTCATACACTCGGCATAAATTAAAACGAGCAAAATTTGCCGTTAACCAATGACGTGCGATCTTTCATTTTCAACATCATATAAGCACGGTTTATTTACCATTTTTGTCATTAGCACGTTTGATTTCTGCTTTGCGCTTCGTGTGCTTGCTACCTCGCGCCATATTGACTATTCGCCCATGCTGACTTCCGGATTAGCATCATTTGCGCTGTATCACCTAGTCATCTGGGATATTAGCAGACAAAGAACCAGTCATCTACTTTTTGGAACACTGCGTGTGCCAGTGACCACGGTGTTATTGCAGATCTCCACCAAGACAATTCTGAATCTTCACACAGCCTCTCGCCATCTGTTTTCGACGTCACAACACTACCTAACTTTCACGGAACGCATTTCCGGCTTCAACAAAGGCCAAGAACTTTAAATGTTTCTCAGCCTCTACACCAGTTAACGTTTTTGTAACGTCGCACGGTATTTACTAGAAGTTGGGGCGTTTACACCCAGCTTCAGGCAAATTCTGTACAACGTTACAAACTTGGTTAAAGTGCCATAAAATAAAGAGTTATGTACTCTTAGGGGGCCTCTAACAGGGCCGGTCGTGCGTTCCCTGGCAAATGCCGAGAAGGTCCTTAAGTGTGAAGACGTCCAGCTCGGGTTGACTTGGGTTGTGGTTCCTTCTGTTGTGGCGTTGTAATCTCGATGGGTAGCATCGCTGAAGTTCTGCAGTAATTGGCTCGTCTCTCTAGTTGTACTGTAACAAGATTGGCATTAATGATGCTACTAAAGTTGGTGAAGCCAATTCAATAATCAGTGTAGGTGATGACAGCAGACATCACGCACACGTAACACGCAACAGAAGGCAAACGCGACAACTGAACTGCATGGTAAATTTACCGTGCTTAAATAGCCATGTCATAGAAATATATGTCTACTTGCACACTACTGGTTAACGGCAAGTTTCGCTTTTTTCTCATTTGTGCAGCGTAAATCGAATTGAATTTAATGTACGCAACATGTCGGCAATTTACTTGTGTCTTTACATCACTTTACTCTCTGAAAAAAAAGAAAAAAATTCCTCTCTACGAGGCTAGATAAGAAATGCATCACAGAGTTCGAACCAAGCTAAGCAAAAAAATAATTTACCATAAATGCTGGGCTTAAGTATGCTTGTTGGTTGCTTCAACAATGATATGATGCCAGGTAACCACTAGGAATTACCAAAGAACTGTTCAAAAATGCTACACAATTGTTAGCTAAGAACAGCTGGTTATGCCACGTGAGACAAATGCGCAAAATAACCAAAGGTTAAAACTTTTTGTTACGTAGAATAACAAAAAGTTAATGTTAAAAAAAATCAATAACGCCTTATGCAAAGCAGGCTATTGAGATTGTGGGCAGATGGAGCCTGAGACGTGTGTAGAAAGTTGAAAGTTCTCAGGATTAGGCAGTTCGATAAACGGTTTCAACTTGTCTATGCTTACTGATTTAAATACATTTTAAAAGATGTATGGTCCTTCGCAGTGCTGTCCTTCTTGTTGTGGATTTGACCGCATTTTTCTTGTGCGGGACAATTGATAGCACTCATAGGTCGGTAAAATCTTGAACTTCCTTCATATTCAGATGATGTAATTTTTGGCCTCAATTGATGGGTTCTCACTTGTCCCTTCTTTTAGCTGATTGTCTGAAAATGACGTTGGATCAAGATTTTCCATTGTTCTTTGTCCTATATTTCGAGACCTCATTTCCAGTCTCATTCTTCAGGGTTGACACAATACGCACAGGAGTAAAACACAACTTGTGACAAATGTGGTATCCTCATTCAAGACAGATATATTTATACCTATTTTAATTATTAAAGTATTTTTTAATTGTCTTCCTAATATCCGGTCTTCATACCTAGTCTCTAATACTCAAATGTATACAAAAACTTATCCCTGTCCCCCTCTGCGCACACAACTACCTATAAACATGTGTATTTTACTAAAGTTACATTTATTGAATAACTATAAGTACACTTAATGTATTGATAAACACGCCTATCACTGATATCTATATTTTAATTGCTGTTCCGGACGCATAGAAAGATCAACAAATTTTGAATTCAATATTGCAGTAATCCTCACATGCCCCCCAGTTCACCTAATTCCATCCAGCTTGCAATCGGTTATAGACAGAGAGATTAAAAAACTATTGAAAGTCTATAGAGTATTATTCTATCGTTTTGACAAGACCGAATACGGAGTTTACACTAACGAAATCGTCTCTCAGCCAAATACACATTAATACTCATATCCTATATAAATTAGTTTCTCCATTAAAATATCTGTGTCGGATATACCTATATAATAAATTGTATATTTATTTACTTATTCATAATTACATATATACTCACTTCTTATAAAAACATCCATATAATTCCATAGGCTATATATTATGTATATATAGATAAGCATATACCTTGTAAAGATTGCAATCTTAGGTATATAGGTGAAACCATGCGTCCAATAAAGGTACGTAGAGGTGAACATAAGACGGCATGCAAATACAGACATGGTCATAGATCAGATCTAACCAGGCACTCAATGGAGACAGGTCGTCAGATAAACTGGGACGGCTTTAAACGGATTGCACTATGTAACCAAAATAGATTAACCAAGTTGATTAGAGAATCAATTGAAATAAAATCATGAATGAACTTCATGAATATGACATGTGTAGAAAAATCATTAGGCCCAATATTTAATGAAGCCTTCTCTAATGGAAAGAAACGTAGATAAGAGGAATCAGAGCTAAAAATAAATCTAAATAAGAGACCGCGACTATGAAAAAAGAAAAAAACAGAACGAATAAGATGGAGTTAGAGAGAGGTAATTTGGCTAGATGAACATTTCAATTTATATAAGATGTGAGAGAATTTCACGTTGTTGCTTATATGTTTATCTAAATATGGGTATATATTTCGCAGATACATATATATGGATGATTCTAAATATTCATATAAGATGTGGGGTGAACTCACATGGTTGCTTAAAGGCTTATTTAGATATTCACAATATATATGTAGAAGAATATTTAGATTTTATATATAAGGTGGGAAAAGCTCTCATGGTTGCTTATGTGAATTGAAATAGGCATTATGTATATATATAAATATATATATATATATATATATATATATGAGGTGTAGACGGGTAGACATATGCTTTGATATTTAAATATACATATAAATTGTGAGTAAAATTAGTATATATACTATACACTCAAGGAGAAATTGTAAGTGGTTGAATTTCAAAGAACCCATTTCTATTGCTTATAAATATCTACATATATATATATATATATTTGGGTATATAGATAGACAATAAAAGAGATATATAAATATTATCAAAAGCATTTTGACTGATATAATTTTTCCATTGCGGGACTCACAGTGTTGCTTGTATGAGATTCATATTATATATATGGTATATACACGTGTATATATATACATATGTATATATATATATCATGAATATATAGATATTTATAAAAGATGTGGGAAGAACCCACATGGTTGCTTATATGCTTATCTATATATACATAGATAGCGTGTGGACGTATGTATAAATGGATATTTTATAAGATGTGGGTGTGTGTATATATAAATATAAATAATTAAAAATAAAATTTAAATATAAAAGATTGCTAATTATATATATATATATATTCGTATATATATATATAGTGTACACACGTAAGTATAGGTATATATATATATATATATGTAGGGATTACTGCAATATTGAAATCAAAATTTGTTGATCTTTCTATGCGTCCGGAACAGCAATTAAAATATAGATATCAGTGATAAGCGTGTATGTCAATACATTAAGTGAGCTTATAGTTATTCAATATATGTCAATTTAGTAAAATACACATGTTTATAGGTAGTTGTGTGCGCAGAGGGGACAGGGAGAAGTTTTTGTATACATTTCAGTATTAGAGACTAGGTATGTTGGTACCATGTACCGACTTGGAAACCATAGTGTTAGTAACATGTACCTTTTCGATACAATAATGTTGGTATCGGTTACTAGCACAATAGCCATAGTGTCAGTATCCTTTACACACTCGGTATATATATTATATAGTGTGAGTTAGCGTTGTAGTCGCATTGTCGTAGACTATATGATGTTAGCTTCACTATTGCAGGTTTACATATTCGTCTAGGAGATTGTACCTTCCTATTATCCTACATTCTTGACCAAAATATAAAGTGGTTAAATGGCATAATACCGACTCCTACTGATGAGTCGCCAGTAAGCAAGAAACGAATGTGCATGAGATTATACTTTCCCTTCATTCTGACTTTGGTTTATCCTACTGGTCACAACTGAACTAATTTGTTACTAGATTCGCAACACCTAATACATACTTGCATATATATTAGTTCTTCGCAACAAACAGTATTTAACTGTAATATATTGAATTGAATGATGTCATGCTTACCGCGAAATGTGATAACTGATATCGATCAAGGCCAGGGTGTATGGATTTACTGGAGTAACAGGTGTTCAGAAATTGTTGTAGTTCTCAATTTCGGTGAACTGTAGCACAAATTGATATCCATCATATTGGTACCATGTTCCGACTTGGAAACCATAGTGTTAGTAACATGTACCTTTTCGGTACAATAATGTTGGTATCGGTTACTACCACAATAGCCATAGTGTCAGTACCCTTCACACAATCGGTATATATGTTATATATTGTTAGTTAACGTTGTAGTCGCATTGTCGTAGACTATATGATGTTAGCTTCACTATTGCAGGTTTACACATTTGTCTAGGAAATTGTACCGTCCTATTATCCACATTCTTCACCAAAATATATAGTGGTTAAATAGCGTAATACCGGCTCCTACTGATGAGTCGCCAGTAAGCACGAAACGAATGTGCATGAGAATTTACTTTCTGTTCATGCTGCCTTTGGTTTATCCTTGTGGTCACAACTGAACTAATTTGTTACTAGGTTCGCAACACCTAATACATACTTGCAAATAGTTCAAACTTTGCACAGTATATCAAACAGATTTGTTTCATTCGCATACAATTTTAGTTTCACATTGTCAAATTGTATCATTATATTTAAATATACTCATTTAAGCGCCTACATTTCTTGTATCCATGGCAATACTTATTCTCTCTCTCTCTATCTATCTATCTATCTATCTATCTATCTATCTATCTATCTATCTATCTATCTCTCTCTCTCTCTCTCTCTCTATCTATCTATCTATCTATCTATCTATCTATCTATCTATCTCTCTCTCTCTCTCTTCCTCTCTCTCTCTCTCTCTCTCTCTCTCTCTATCTATCTATCTATCTCTATCTATCTATCTCTCTCTCTTTCTCTCTTCCTCTCCCTCTCTCTCTCTTGCTCTATCTATCTATCTATCTATCTATCTATCTATCTATCTATCTATCTATCTATCTATCTCTTTCTCTCTTCCTCTCTCTCTCTCTCTCTATCTATCTATCTATCTATCTCTCTATTTATCTCCCCCTATCCGCCCCTCTTTCTCTCGCTCTCTCTTGTTCATTAGATTTATTTATGCTTATAGGACACCTCACCCGGTTAAGCTAACAAACGAAAATATTATAATAGTCTAATTCAACCTACTTTTTCAATGCTATATTCCAGCATCAATAAACATTAGCATACTAAAGCGCATCCCCAAAATACGTTAACCTACATAACAGATTTAACAAACAAATTTTAATTATTTTAGATGCAAGTAATAAACTTATTTTTTCTCACCAGATTTCGTATTTCTTACTAGTTGAATCAGTGTTAGTCAGCTCGTACATGTGTCGAATAAAATGGCAGACAATCAATAAAATCCATCAAGATTTGTAATCCAAGTAGGGCAACGCATAAGCGCAACTATTTCCATTCCACACAAAGCGAATTTGGAAAGCATTCAAGAAGCAAGTTATATCAAACAGTAATAAGACTTAAAAGTTATGTTTTACTCCTGTGCGTATTGTGTCAACCCTGAAGATGAGACTGGAAATGAAGTCTCGAAAATTTGGTCAAAGAACAATGGAAAATCTTGATCCAACGTCATTTTCAGACAATCAGCTAATTGAAGGCTTAAAGAAGAAGGGACAAGTGAGAACCCATCAATTGAGGCCAAAAATTACATCATCTGAATATGAAGGAAGTTCAAGATTTTACCGACCTATGAGTGCTACCAATTGTCCCGCACAAGCAAAATGCGGTCAAATCCGAAACGAAAAGGACAGCACTGAGACAACAAATATATCTTTTAGAACATAGATCTTATTTTAGTTTTCTCTCTAATTAGTTCATATTTGCGTTTCTCTAAATCGCTAATCAATGTATTCATTATGTTCAAAGTCAGTTCATGTTTAAGAGATCTACCTTTATCATTTAAATGAAATGGCAATTTAAATTTAAAACATTTAGGAATTACGCAATGTTTTAAACATATTTTAATGAAACGAATATTTTACACTTGCCTTACTAATTGTTTTTTATGTGATGATAGCGATTTTGCAACTTCACTGTTGTAGCACCGTATTTAGTACCTAAATAAGATTTAAAAGAAACATGTTGCGCGACAGGAAATAGATAATTTACCTGATTTTCGGATTGCGTACCGAAATGTTTGAATCCACTGTCATCATGATTTTTGCAGATATTTCGGCCTCCAATTACGGAGGTCTTTTTCAATGCCAAACACATCACACACTTAGTTGACAATCAATATGTCAAGTGGAAATATTAATTTAAACCGCCTCATTTATACTTGTTTTTAGATATCTTAAACATAAAGTTTATTTAAAAAATGCTAGGAAAGTGTATGTTAAATTGGTTTGTGTATATGTCTTCATGTAGACACTCATCACAATGAGATTACAGTGATTTAATGACAATTACTGACAGCTCACTAGATAAGCGTACGTCCTGACTGTGTTTATGTGTTCTCGTTTATTTTGGATAAGCCTCACCAAACGTCCAAGCGTCCAATAGTATTGCACAGGCCGTGAATAAGTGGAGGAAACCCTACGATTAACAAGCATATGAGACCCCGTATTTGCAAAAGTCACCAACAAAACGTTTAATAGCAAAACTGGAAGGTAGGCAGAACAACAGTCAATACACGGATGTGCCAAAAGGCAAGACAAGAGTTCAGGCATTGTAACAACAAATGCAGTACATTTAACACCAAGCCAGCAAGCTCAGATTATTTAGAACAAAAATAGATAAACTCGCAGAGGCATCTGAAAGAGAAATCAACGTGTACAGCTACCTTAAACTTGTCAGTGTATAGAAGGTTGCATAGCTTGGTGTCCATTTTCTCTCTATGAATATTTTGATAAATATATTCGCTTATATTTGATAACCGACTGTTCATCCCAAAAATGTTGTCAGGTTATAAAGTAAACTCTGGCCAGTACGTGATGGGTTCCCAATAAGAACGAAAACGGTCTACCGGATGAATTGCTTATTCTTCACTATGAAATTCTTATTTTATACAGGCAAATGAATGTAATTAATGTGTCAGGTGTAATAAAGCAAGTGAATAATATTATTTATACGGCTTCATTTAATCTTATGACTAGCTAATCTCATGACAGTTACTGGCGTTTTACTAGAAAAGCTTGCGTCCTACATATGCGCTAATTTATGCGCATTACTGCTAAGAATTCAGTTAAATAGAATAACATAAACTTAGAAGATTGTATCGTCAACATTCCTCACCCAAATTTATAGTGGATAAAGGGCGTAATACCGGCTCCTACTGATCAGTCGCCAGTAACCACAAAACGAATGTGCATGCGATTATACTTTCCGTTAATGCTGTCTTTGGTTTATCCTTCTGGTCACAACTGAACTAATATGTTACTAGGTTCGCAACACCTAATACATATTTGAATAGCATACACGTTTGCATACATTTGATTGAAACTAAAATGTATCAATTACACTTTCTCTGTGCACGGTTTAGAAAAAATGCTGCAGTGAGTTGCACGTATTTTGTATATTCCTTAGTGTATGGATAATGTAATTCTTCCGAAGTTAATTAATTTTTTACTTCCCATGACAGATGAAGTAATTAGGGGTGACGTCCTCAATGAGAGAAAGAGAGAGTAAAGTTAAATTAGTTAAATACACCTTTACGAAAACCATAGAATGATAAGCTATCCAAATGTTAGTTTGTAAAAACCAAGCTTAATTAAGATATGAAGACTCTAAAATGAAGCAGATAAAGGAATATATAGATAATGAAAGGGAATAGCCATATTGACGGATGAGTTGACAATAGATATAATTACATGATTTGCGTGAAATGCAGCTGATGAAAGCCTACGGTAAGTTAGGCCGAAATATATTGACAAAAGAAAATTACTGGAACAATGAAAGCTGCGTTAGTCAAAACGCAGATCAGATTATTTCAATTAATCCAGGTTCGCAACAAATAACTTCCTTCAATAGATATAATTTTTTTTTAAATAAACGTGGCAAGTAGGGAAACGATATACCAAGGGTAAGAATAAAAAAGAATGCAAATTTAAATAATGCTTAGATGTTGATGTATATTGCGCAGCGCTGTCCTTTTTGTTTGTTATACTTTCGCCGTTGTCTTGTGCGGGACTATTGATACCACTCGTAGGTCAGTGAAATCTTGAATCCTTTACATTTTCAGGTGCATGCACAGAATACCATTTTCAGTTTATTGATTTTCTTATTTTTAGATTATGAATACTGCTAACTTTTGTACATAAGGTCACTTTTCAAGAACGGTCTTTTTCGTTTTTTTTCAAATTATTTTTAGCATTATTAACGAATGGTTATTGTCGTATAATGTGATCAACACTGAAAAGGATATATGATTATAAAATGATTATATTTTCAATAAATGCTGGATTTTTTTATCATGTGAATTGGCGTTTTTAGTGTGTTCATCCAGAAGATCAATTGGCAGACAAATAAGCGACGATACAAATTGGCGTAAGAACAGGGACTCGAACCCTGGACCCTCAGATTTAGTTAATAATATTTAATCACGGTACAAAGAACAAGCGGAGCAGTTTCCTAACGATCAAGCGCCATTTGTTGCTCGAGTTCCTTGTCAATGTTGTAGTGACCATAATCAGCCGCAAGTTAGGCCCATTAATTTTTATATACCAACGATCAAACAATGGCATTTGAATTACCTGATCTGCGTTTTGACTAACGCAGCTTTCATTGTTCCAGTAATTTTCTTTTTCTATGATATTTCGATCTTCCTTACCGAAGATCTTCATCAGATGCATTTCACGAAACAAATGAAGCAAGCGCGTTATTTCCTCTAGTCATAATATTTATATACCCCAGACTGACCATTCATTGGTTATACGTGTGTCACTTGTGTGTGTGTGTGCATTTTCATAACTGTTGGTTTCATCTAACTAATTTAGACCAGAGTGGCTAAATAATAATTTATCAATTGCATGCAATAACTAATCGTTTTTTTAAAAACACACTCAATGTAAATGACGTAACTGAGATGGGGAGACCCATAATTCAGAAACACTCGTCATAAAAACATGCCATGAGTGATAAAAACCAGAAGTCCGAACGACTAATGCACATGTTAAATTACAATTAAAACCACTAGGTTGTACTCAAGATAGAGAAGTTAATAACAGTTAATGGCGCACGCCACGCATGTCCATGTGTATGTGTATGCATAACTAAAAAACTTGGTTAAATTATTTTATTTTGATACACATGTACGTACATCTAAATGAAACTGCAGTCAATAGACATTAATTTACCCTATGAATATCAGACAAATTATTATTATAACTATTGTATTATTATAATATTTCAATGACTAGAGGAAATAACGCGCTTGCTTCATTTGTTTCGTGATATGCATCTGATGAAGATCTTCGGTAAGGAAGATCGAAATATCATAGAAAAAGAAAATTACTGGAACAATGAAAGCTGCGTTAGTCAAAACGCAGATCAGGTAATTACAATTATTCCAGTTCCGCATCAAGGAAACTCTTTCAATGGCATTTGAATGATTGGATTGAGAAATTGGACATTCAGTTTTATCAGCATGATGTGCAGTGTCGTAGAGATTATTTTTTTATTGTTTATCCCAGACTGGATAAGAAAGTCAAAAGTGAATTACAAGGACAAGATAATGACTGACGAAAGGCCAAACAGCCTTACAAGAACCTGATTGACTTCCTGTGGCGTATTTACGATATTAGCATGGATAAACGAGTGCGAAAATTATATCAATATTTCCCAATAGAGGATTGGCGTCCAAAACAGTACCTCCATTATCTTCGTCAAATGTATGGAGATGTTACCTGATCTGCGTTTTGACTAACGCAGCTTTCATTGTTCCAGTAATTTTCTTTTATCAAGATATTTCGGCCCATCTTACCGTAGGGATAAAGGCCATTTATTTCGTGAATACTAATCATCTCTTATACAATCATACATATTTATACATTTTGGGTTACAAGGACAAGTTAAGACTATAATTAATAGAATGATTGAGACGAAGGAATTAGAACCAGGACTTGGGAATTCATTAATACAACGTGACACAGTCCCTCCGAGAGTTTATGGTCTAGTAAAGATTCATAAACAGGGGAATCCACTTAGATTAATCGTTAATGTACAAAACTCACCAACGTATAGATTGTCGAAATTTCTATGCAACAGAATTAGAAAATATACTTATTTCTTAGATTATACTTTAAAGAATACATATCATTTTATTGACATTATTAGTAGATATAACTTGAATGATAATGATAGAATGGCTAGCCTGGACGTTGTATCGATGTATACTAATGTCCCGGTACAAGCAGCATTAGAAAGTGTGAAGCGTTGTTTAACAGAGTTCCCAGAGATAATAGAAGGTAGTAAAATGATGTTAAGTAGTATTATGGAAATCTTAAATATTTGTATGTCCTCCACCTACTTTAAGTTCAGAAATGAATTTTATAAACAAGTTAAAGGTGTCCCTATGGGACAACCACTATCAGTCCCGGTTGCTAATATTTTTATGCACTATTTTGAAAAATCTGTTGTTAAAATCTCCTCTTAAGCCAAACTTGTATGTAAGATTCCTGGATGATATGTTTATAATTTGGAATCATGGGGATAATGAGTTAAATAAATTCCTCGAATTAGCCAACCAATTAGGTGAATTAAAGTTTACATTGGAAAAAGAGAATAATGATGAATTACCCTTTTTGGATGTGAAAATAAAACGGAATGGTTCCAGATTGGAAAGAGATATTTTTAGAAAAGAGACTTATTCAGGACTACTTCTTAATTTCTTATCAAATCACCCATATGGAATGAAAATAGGCATTCTTAAATCCATGATATTAAGAAGTCTTAGAATAGTGGATATAGAAAATAGAGATAAGGAAATGAGGAGATTAAAAGAAATATTCAAACTAAATAGCTATCCGTCAAGTATAATAGATAGATTAATAGATGAGATGTTACAGAGATTTAACAATAATATAATAAACAAAGTAAAGAAGGAAACGGAACCCGATAAGCACAAAATTATGGTATTACCTTGAACTCAATGTTTTGCGGTGTGTAAGCATTCAGGTTATCAATGACGCGTTTTGCGTACGCGGGTAATAGCTGTACACGGGCAGTTACACAAAGATCCGATTTGTCACTATTTCCAATTTTGTTTTGTCTTTGATCGGGTTGACTCATTTTTACTTCAATTGGAAATGCGGTTCTATCACATCTTTGGTTAGGTAGTTTATTGCCTATAGTAAGCGATTGTCTTAAAACTGTTTTAATATTGTATTTAGCTGCTATTATTCTAATTTTCCTGCTCAATTTAGAATCAGGTAATACCATAATTTTGTGCTTATCCGGTTCCGTTTCCTTCTTTACTTTGTTTATTATATTATTGTTAAATCTCTGTAACATCTCATCTATTAATCTATCTATTATACTTGACGGATAGCTATTTAGTTTGAATATTTCTTTTAATCTCCTCATTTCCTTATCTCTATTTTCTATATCCACTATTCTAAGACTTCTTAATATCATGGATTTAAGAATGCCTATTTTCATTCCATATGGGTGATTTGATAAGAAATTAAGAAGTAGTCCTGAATAAGTCTCTTTTCTAAAAATATCTCTTTCCAATCTGGAACCATTCCGTTTTATTTTCACATCCAAAAAGGGTAATTCATCATTATTCTCTTTTTCCAATGTAAACTTTAATTCACCTAATTGGTTGGCTAATTCGAGGAATTTATTTAACTCATTATCCCCATGATTCCAAATTATAAACATATCATCCAGGAATCTTACATACAAGTTTGGCTTAAGAGGAGATTTTAACAACAGATTTTTTTCAAAATAGTGCATAAAAATATTAGCAACCGGGACTGATAGTGGTTGTCCCATAGGGACACCTTTAACTTGTTTATAAAATTCATTTCTGAACTTAAAGTAGGTAGAGGACATACAAATATTTAAAATTTCCATAATACTACTTAACATCATTTTACTACCTTCTATTATCTCTGGGAACTCTGTTAAACAACGCTTCACACTTTCTAATGCTGCTTGTACCGGGACATTAGTATACATCGATACAACGTCCAGGCTAGCCATTCTATCATTATCATTCAAGTTATATCTACTAATAATGTCAATAAAATGATATGTATTTTTTAACGCAATACCTCACACACCATTGTATACATTAGAGTTCCCGGCTTTAAATAAAATACAGTATATGATAGTCAAGGTTTTAGTTTTAGCATTTTTAAATTTTGATTACCGTGACATAGTAGCAATACAGTTATAACAAATAACAAAAGGTTCGATACTGTCTCTCTCCCCTAAAATATTCTGCATACGAGATGAGATGAGGTATAGGTGAGGTAATGATTGGTCTGCTAATTATAAAAAGTTATATATTGAGTTTGGTTACTGAGACAAATTCTATGATTAAAATAGTGTTGAGTCAAATATATATAAATAGAATGGTTTTGGAACGAGGTTACCACATTTGCTTAAATCTGCTATTGTGATCAGTGTTGTGTTGCCTGATGATGGTGCTGGAAAGTAGGCACCGAAACGTCGCCAGTAAACAAAGATGTGATAGAACCGCATTTCCAATTGAAGTAAAAATGAGTCAACCCGATCAAAGACAAAACAAAATTGGAAATAGTGACAAATCGGATCTTTGTGTAACTGCCCGTGTACAGCTATTACCCGCGTACGCAAAACGCGGCATTGATAATATGGTATTACCTGATATAGTGGATATAGAAAATAGAGATAAGGAAATGAGGAGATTAAAAGAAATATTCAAACTAAATAGCTATCCGTCAAGTATAATAGATAGATTAATAGATGAGATGTTACAGAGATTTAACAATAATATAATAAACAAAGTAAAGAAGGAAACGGAACCGGATAAGCACAAAATTATGGTATTACCTGATTCTAAATTGAGCAGGAAAATTAGAATAATAGCAGCTAAATACAATATTAAAACAGTTTTAAGACAATCGCTTACTATAGGCAATAAACTACCTAACCAAAAAGAAAGAGTAGAACCCCTCGAGACATCAGGAGTATATGCGATACCTTGCAAAGAATGTAATCTCAGGTATATAGGCGAAACCATGCGACCTATAAAGGTTCGTAGAGGTGAACATAAGACAGCCTGCAAATATGGACACATTCAAAGATCAGACCTAGCTAGGCATTCGAAGGAAACGGGTCATGAAATAGACTGGGAAGGATGTAAACGCATCGCGTTATGCAACCGCAACAGATTAACTAGACTAATTAGAGAGTCAATTGAAATAAAATCAGGAAAAGGTGTAATGAATGTAACATCGGTAGAAAAATCATTGGGCCCAATATTTAATGAAGCATTTTCTATGGTCAGAAAACGTGAGGCTGCGGAACATGAATTAAGTGGGAACCTAAGTAAAAAACCTCGCTTATAGAAAACTGGTTGCGAATGATCTGTACCAATATCAATTTCCTATATACTTATTTTTCTCAATAAAAATGTTCCAAAAGAGGGTATACCGATTTAGCAAGGGTTAGTAGATAGAACATTAGATAAGACACATTTGACTTACATTGTTGCTTATATTTTATATATTTATGTAAGGTAGGAATATCTTAATAAATGAATAATACGTTAGTCATAGAGAAGATATTCATGGTTAATATATATGTATACATATAATACGGACATTAATCATTTTACACATTACCACTAAAGATTATATAGATTATATTTATATATATATATATATATATATATATATATATAGATGATTTGGCCTGCTGAATTGTTGATGGGATATATATAGATATATATACATATTATGACATATATATAAGTTTCTTTATTACGACATTTATATGCATTTACATGATTATATAAGGTGAATAATAAATTAGACATACTAATTTGATTAATTCTGGTAAACAACAGTAAGAAATTCGAGTAAAAATTAATAATTTTTTTATTAAGAAACATAAATCATGATATATATATATATATATATATACATATATATATATACATATTACATGCATATATATTATATATAGGATTAGGAAAGCTGGTCCATACCGTTGCCGCTATATCCATATATATGTCTTTTATACAATGACATGTAATTTCATATATTGATATAAGCAGTGACTAATCAATGAATAAATTATGATAATAAAAGAACAGGAAATAATCCACATTTAACAATTATCAATTGGCTGTCCTTTCTCTCTCTCTATAGTATATATATATATAGATATATATATAATATATAAGATATATATATATATATATATGCTGTATGTTACGACATTATATTTAGATTATACATGTGTATATAGTATTATATAATTATTTTAGCCTGTTACTTGCTAAATATTCTACGCAATTATTTACCAGTTGATTAACTTCGTACAGCACAGGTGCAGGATTAGCGGAAAACGTTAGTTGTCCAGACTATATCTTTCTCTCTTTAATCGTTCACCTAAGCGTCGCTATAACATTCACTCTCCATCCATCTACGTAACTTGCTGCTCCATATTTGAACTAATTTGTTGCTATGTGCGCAATACCTCACACACCATTGTATACATTAGAGTTCCCGGCTTTAAATAAAATACAGTATATGATAGTCAAGGTTTTAGTTTTAGCATTTTAAATTTTGATTACCGTGACATAGTAGCAATACAGTTATAACAAATAACAAAAGGTTCGATACTGTCTCTCTCCCCTAAAATATTCTGCATACGATGATGTATAGGTGAGGTAATGATTGGTCTGCTAATTATAAAAAGTTATATATTGAGTTTAGTTACTGAGACAAATTCTATGATTAAAATAGTGTTGAGTCAAATATATATAAATAGAATGGTTTTGGAACGAGGTTACCACATTTGCTTAAATCTGCTATTGTGATCAGTGTTGTGTTGCCTGATGATGGTGCTGGAAAGTAGGCACCGAAACGTCGCCAGTAAACAAAGATGTGATAGAACCGCATTTCCAGTTGAAGTAAAAATGAGTCAACCCGATCAAAGACAAAACAAAATTGGGGAACTGCGTTCAGGTATATTAGCTTATGCTTATCCGCGCAGGATGTGAACGCGTAAAAAGTGCATTGATGCTAACTCGAACGCTTACACACCACCGCAAAATATTATTAGTCTATCTCTTATAAAGAATCATACATATTTATACATTTTAGCGCCAACCGATTATGCTAGTGGTAACAAATCTGACTCGCTTTACTTCTGTCAGTTTGGCAGTTGCTGGTGTAAGGCGTTTGTGCTGGAGTGTGCGTTTGCATGTAAGGTCAATTCTCTACAGTATTGCAAGGATGGTTCTGAGATCTGGTCATTTTTGTTTTGATGGTTTGAGAATTAACCATTTGCGCGCATTGTTCACTGTTACATGTACGAGTGCGGCTTTTACCAGTGGCAGTTGATCGTTTCACCTTTGTTGCGCAAATTCTCGTGGCTTTTTTCACATGGTAAAAGCGCTGGGTATGTGGTGCGTAGTGTTGAACGTTCGCTATTGTTTGAAATCCGTCACCAGGTATGCGCCTCTTGTTATTTCCACCAGTTTGTAGCCAACCTGAATGAATGTTTGGTGGATTCTAGTCGAGGGCCTGTTTGGTCTTGACCGGATTACTAGTAGATTGTTGCTGAATTTTGTTATTCTTGGGCCAGTCGATTAGAATATCAGCGTTGACGAAACTTTTGTATATGTTCAGGTAAGTTTGCTTTCTGTTTTTATATAGCGTGGCTTCATAAATAATTAATAATTTTTCGATTTCTTTGGTTTTATGCAGAATTGTGAAATTGGTCGAATTGACAGGGTGTTCCTGGGTTATTAATGATATTATGATCTCTGAAATAGTTGATTTTTCCTAATGATGCCAAGCCTTTGTTAATCAATTTCAGTGGCAAATGTTATTGATTCTTATATCAATTGGGAAGCTTTTCGTGGATACACGGTTCGATTCCAACATTACATGAATTTGCATCTCATGAACGATTTGAAGAGAATTCGGCAACTTGATCTTTGGCGACTTCAACCATGATTTTCTGGTGAGCTGAATGTCATATTAACTTCTTGAACGACTGGTAAACAAAGTCGTCCGATATTCAGGTAGCAATTATTAGGAGGCTGGCATTGGTCGCCTCTAAATGCATAAGCTTAGAAAACCTATTTGACTGTATCCTTTCCTCGCAAAGAAGGCGAATCTGGCCGTGAAGTGCCGAGGGTTGGGATTACCTAACGAACCGCTCTGGTAGTTAAGTTCATTATAGGAAAATTTTCCCCGGAGGTAGTCCAGCATTTCGCAATCTGTGGTCTTCAGAAAGCAGATCTTCCTGAATTTGTTTGCAGGTTATTGTTTACATTAAGTTTATTTTGTGGGGATTTTTGGAAAAATAATTGCTGTTGTAGATCGTATTGTCCGTGAAAGCATTTTCATATTATAATAACCCTGTTTTCTTCCGAGGCGAGTTTTTGATGTCAAGTGAAGGGAAAACTCAAGCCTGTCTTTCTACCTCGAGGTTGAATTTTTTGATGTTCCGACGTGGTTCCATTTGTTTTTTGTTTGAGATTTTCGAAGCGGTTTTCTGTTTGAGATGATGTGAATTTCAACAAGATACTCCTATATACCTTTGCTGGCTGAGTGCGCACCTCGGTCGGAATTATATACATTTTTGTCTCTTTCGTTTTCTCCTTGTGATGATACATGTGTATTCATCTATTGTGAGGGTGATGCAATGCCAAAGCTACACCATTGATCTATGGTATATGTTCAAAAATTGCACGTTTTTAGTACATGCTAATATGAGGTCTTTTATGTCATTGGTGTTCATAGGGAAATCAAAGAACTCACTTTGATGAGGTCACACAAGACTTCCGCTTGTCTTATCCTTCAGTGGTATGTTTAAATATGTAGGATGAGACGTCAAGCTGAGACCATTTTTCTTTTATTCTGTAGATGTTCTTCCCCTTCAGTTCATTTTGCTAGTTCGTTTATGATGCATGCTCCGCATTGGTTGAAGATTCTTGCAGAGAAACCCTGCTTGGTTTTTTATGTTGTGGAGCGCTGATCAGGTAATACACACCCGCATCGAGGGGAGAGAGCTCCTGGGGCTGTCACGACTTTATGATTTTTGGTTTGCTGTATTAACTCTCCCGCGGTGTTAGTCTTTGATTTGGTTTTGGGCCTTTCTTTTGGATGTCTATATATACATATATATATATATATATATATATATATATACAGCATATATATATATATATATATATAATGGAAATATCATCAGATATGTGATTACCTGGCAACCTTGTAGTCTCGCGTAAACTGCACATGACGCGAAACGTCAGCTGCACAATTTCTATGTGTGGTAGCGCAGCTAGACAGCAATTCTTGCCTGGTTTGTTCATCAGAAAATTGGTGTGTATAGACAGCACTGTTGTGAATCAGCAGGCGTGGATAACTACAATGACTCTATCATCGTATTGCCGGCTCGTACTTATGGTCTGAATTCTATGATGTGGGTTAATTTCATTCATCCATCGGAATGGTTCGCCTAATTCGACTTGAATGACTGCCATCCAGTTCTCATGAAGAAGTCGAAACAAACAAGAATGGATTTAGAGACTCCTAAAACAAAATATTGTTTACTTATTTAGTCTACGAATATAATTATTGCAAACAATAGTGCTCAATATGCAGTATATGTAGTCAGAAGACGTGACAGTCCGGTGCTATGGCCATATAAGACCTAATATAATTTATGAATTGATATTGTTAAACAGAAAGAATGGTCCACCTAAAAGTGCACCCAATTTTTTTACTAATCCAACAGCTTCAAAAATAATAATTATAAATAAATAAAGCTTCGTATGTGATTATCACACTACGCCATTAGTTATGGCTATAAGAGTAGTCTAATTTTATTCTTGAATTAATTTCTTTAGTAGATGTAAAAGGCCATAATTTTGAATAGACACACCAATTATACACATTCAACACAGCTACAAATATACTTTACCTCCATATCTAAACTTCTAACTATAAAACAATTATTATTATTATTATATTATTATTATATTATTATTATTATTATTATTATTATTATTATTATTTACCAGGAAGTCATTGATGCCTATATGCACTATAACAATGAGGATTAAGCTAGTCAAGGAGTGTTGTCTAGCTGAGCTACTACAACTTCACAGAGAATTTAATACGCCGAAGCGAATAGATAAATATAGTTCAAAGCTTACGCCTCCGCTTGTCATTCTAGAGTTGCCATCCATGTTGGCAGCTATAATAAAAGTCCGCATTTACCAATAGCATATCCCGTAGCATCACTGACCAATGTGATTCTGAATGTACGTTACATCTGTCTGGTATCCTTACATAATTAACTCCAGTTACGCTGAATACAGTAATACTAACTAAAGTGGTTGATGATTTCAACTAATATTTCTTTTTTCTGGCATCCTCATCTACACAATTCTTAACGGACGGGTTAGTAACTTTCTTTCCGAGAACACAAAATAATACTCACAGGCGTTGTGGTGTTTATTTCTCTTTAAAACATGTTGACTGTTCCTGACATCCTCATCGGGTCAAATTTTGACAGGACAAGTTTTTAGCCTAAAAGAAACATGTTGCGCGACAGGAAATAAACAATTATCTAGATTTCTGGATTGTGTACCGAAATATTTAAATCCACTGTCATCATGATTTTTGCAGATATTTCGGCCCTCCAAATTTGATGCGGAGGTCTTTTTTTCAACAGCTAAACACATCACACACTTAGTTGACAATCAATATGTCAAGTGGAAATATTAATTTAAACCGCCTCATTTATACTTGTTTTTAGGATCTCTTAAGCATAACGTACGTTTTTTATAAAAATGTTAGGGATAGTGTATGTTAAATTGGTTTAAGTGCATGTGTAAATGTGTAAAATTCCATATGTATACACTTCGCAATGAGATTACAGTGATTTAATGACAATTAATGACAACTCACTAGATAGGCGTACATCATGCCTGTGTGTATGTGTTCTCGTTTGTTTTGAATTGAGGAGTAATCAGTTAATGCAAGTGTACACTCATCCCAGTGAAATTACAGCGATTTGGCAACATCTGACTATTCACTGGATAAGCGTGTTTGTGTGTATGTGCGTGAGCGTTTACTTAAAACTGAGAGCTAATCTGTTACATGTAATTACAGGCACGTGTAACGGTCATACAAGTAAAACTAAAATGATAACTGTCATTTCCTAACTGCACACGTCAGACCTATTTTACACTTACTTTTCTAAATGAAGTAATTACGAGTGGCATTTCGGTGAGGAGGGGGCATGACACTATTAATAGAGTAAATAATTAATAGGTAGCAAAATTAAATTAGAAACGGATAAAGTGTTTCAATAGGGTAGAAAGTTAAATTAAACGGTACGTAAAAGAAATTAAAAATTGCCTGATAAAGAAGATACTAGTAATAGTGCAAAGAAAATAAAATAAAAATAAACCTTGCCATCATGTATAGATAAATGTATGTTAAAGGCGCTACACTAACAACAGAACGTAAGATAACAAATAAAATAAGATAAAAAGTAATCAAGGATGAAATAATAAGACAATAAAATAAATTAGGCGATATTGAATTAATCAAACTCCACCTCTGTAAGTTAATATCAGTCCAGTGTTCTTATTTTTTTACTTGAGCGAGATTCTGATTCTGATTCTGATTCGTGCAATCTTCGTTTTCTACCATTATTTAATGCTGTATTCCAAATAGGACCTAGTGATTTTTCTACGGCTGTTTCATTCATTATGTCATTTCTCGATTTAATTTCGATGGATTCTCTAATCAATCTAGTCGATCTGCTACGGCTACAAATTGATATACGTCTGCACCCATCCCAATTAATTGTGTGTCCTGTCTCTACTGTATGGCGTGCAAGATCTGATCTATTAACATGGGCATACTTGCATGCGGTTTTATGTTCCCCTCTTCTAACCTTAATTGGGCGCATGGTTTCACCCACATACATCAAAGTTACAGTCGTTACATGGAATTTCATATACTCCTGATGTGTCTAGCGGTTCTATTTTTTCCTTTTGGTTGGGAAGTATAATACCTAGTGTAAGGGTCTGTTTTAAAATAGTACGTATATTGTATTTTGATGCTACCATTTTTATTTTCCTACTTAGTTTAGAGTCAGGTATAACCATTACCCTCCGGTCATCTTTTAATTTATTTGACTTCACGTACTTCCAGTCATGATTAAATTTACTTATAACGCTCATTATAGTTGCTTCAATTAACTTTAGAGGATACCCATTAGCACTGAATATTTCTCGCAGTCTCCCTAATTCAATCTCTCTATGTTTTTTATCTGTTAATCTTAAGCTTCTTATTATCATCGATTTTAAGATACCGATTTTCATTCTATATGGATGATTTGAATCGAAATTAAGAAGGATACCTGAGTAAGTATCCTTCCTATAAACATCCCGTTCTAGTTTTGTACCATTTCTAATTAACTTGACATCCAGAAATGGTAATTCGCCACATGATTCATTTTCAATTGTAAATTTAAGCTCGCTCACCTGATTTGCTATGTTTAAGAAATTTATCAGATGATCCTCCCCGTGATTCCAAATAACTAATATATCATCCAAATATCGTACATACAATTTAGGATTTAGGGGCGTTATATCTAAGAGAGTCTTCTCCATGTAATGCATGAAGATATTAGCTATTGGAACCGATAGTGGTTGCCCCATTGGAACACCTCTAATCTGCTTATAAAATGCATTCCTAAATTTAAAATAAGTTGAGGACATACATACGTACATCATCTCCATGACGTGTCTAATCGTCATTTTGCTTCCTTCCAATATTACTGGATGATCAACAAGGAAACGCTGAAAATAGTCTAGTGCTTTAGGTACTGGTATATTGGTGTACATTGACACCACATCTAAACTCGCCAATCTATCGTTTTCATTAAGTTCACATTTATCTACAATCTCAACCAAATGGTATGAATTCATCAAAGTATTGTCTAAGAAGTACGAATATTTCTTTATTCTATTACATAGAAACTTAGACATTTTATATGTTGGAGAGTGTTGGACATTAACAATAATTCTCAAAGGGTTGTCTGGTTTATGTATCTTTACTAAACCGTACACTCTAGGAGCGACTGTATCTCTTTGTATGAGAGCGTTACCATGCGCTTGATCTAATTCTCCTTCAGCAATCATATTATTGACCAATAATTTAACTTCTCCTTGTAGCTTATCCGTAGGATCTTTATTAATTTTAGTGTATACCTCTATATTGTCTAGTTGTTCATACATTTTATCATTATAGTCAGATTGATTCATCAGAACCGTCGCTCCTCCTTTGTCTGCTTTCAAACATATCACACTGTTTGCTATTAACTCTTTCCTGAGACTTTTTATTTCATAATTTGGTTTATATTTTTCCTCTGTGTACGTTAGCACAGCTGCGGCTAAGTCTAATTCAAACCTAACTTTATCCTTGTCTGAGAGGAATTGTGCTATTTTAACAGCCTCAGTAATTATCTCATTTTTTGGTGATTTCTCAATTTGGATAGCTGTATTCAGACCACGATTAAGCATTTCCAGCTGTTTCTCATTAAGATTTATTTTAGAGAGGTTTACCACTCGATTAGTTACAACAGGACACGTCCTAACTGTGGTCTGTCTATAGATGCCCAAATTTCCTAACTTTCTATCATGCCTAATGTGAACCTATTTTATCTCCTTATTACGTGCGCCATCAGTAAAATCCTCTATACATTTAAAGTCATCCGCGTGCAAGAAGGAAAGTAACATAGATCTTATTTTAGTTTTCTCTCTAATTAGTTCATATTTGCGTTTCTCTAAATCGCTAATCAATGTATTCATTATGTTCAAAGTCAGTTCATGTTTAAGAGATCTACCTTTATCATTTAAATGAAATGGCAATTTAAATTTAAAACATTTAGGAATTACGCAATGTTTTAAACATATTTTAATGAAACGAATATTTTACACTTGCCTTACTAATTGTTTTTTATGTGATGATAGCGATTTTGCAACTTCACTGTTGTAGCACCGTATTTAGTACCTAAATAAGATTTAAAAGAAACATGTTGCGCGACAGGAAATAAACAATTTACCTGATTTTCGGATTGCGTACCGAAATATTTGAATCCACTGTCATCATGATTTTTGCAGATATTTCGGCCTCCAATTACGGAGGCCTTTTTCAATGCCAAACACATCACACACTTAGTTGACAATCAATATGTCAAGTGGAAATATTAATTTAAACCGCCTCATTTATACTTGTTTTTAGATCTCTTAAGCATAACGTTTTTTTATAAAAATGTTAGGAAAGTGTATGTTAAATTGGTTTGTGTATGTGTCTACATGTATACACTCTTCGCAATGAGATTACAGTGATTTAATGACAATTAATGACAACTCACTAGATAAGCGTACGTCATGCCTGTGTGTATGTGTTCTCGTTTGTTTTGAATTGAGGAGTAATCAGTTAATGCAAGTGTACACTCATCCCAGTGAAATTACAGCGATTTGGCAACATCTGACTATTCACTGGATAAGCGTGTTTGTGTGTATGTGCGTGAGCGTTTACTTAAAACTGAGAGCTAATCTGTTACATGTAATTACAGGCACGTGTAACGGTCATACAAGTAAAACTAAAATGATAACTGTCATTTCCTAACTGCACACGTCAGACCTATTTTACACTTACTTTTCTAAATGAAGTAATTACGAGTGGCATTTCGGTGAGGAGGGGGCATGACACTATTAATAGAGTAAATAATTAATAGGTAGCAAAATTAAATTAGAAACGGATAAAGTGTTTCAATAGGGTAGAAAGTTAAATTAAACGGTACGTAAAAGAAATTAAAAATTGCCTGTTAAAGAAGATACTAGTAATAGTGCAAAGAAAATAAAATAAAAAATAAACCTTGCCATCATGTATAGATAAATGTATGTTAAAGGCGCTACACTAACAACAGAACGTAAGATAACAGATAAAATAAGATAACAAGTAATCAAGGATGAAATAATAAGATAATCAAAATAAATTAGGCGATATTGAATTAATCAATCTCCACCTCTGTAAGTTAATATCAGTCCAGTGTTCTTATTCTTTTACTTGAGCGAGTATCTGATTCTGATTCTGATTCGTGCAATCTTCGTTTCCTACCATTATTTAATGCTGCATTCCAAATAGGACCTAGTGATTTTTCTACGGCTGTTTCATTCATTATGTCATTTCTCGATTTAATTTCGATGGATTCTCTAATCAGCCTAGCCGATCTGCTACGGCTACAAATTGATATACGTCTGCACCCATCCCGATTAATTGTGTGTCCTGGCTCTACTGTATGGCGTGCAAGATCCGATCTATTAACATGGCCATACTTGCATGCGGTTTTATGTTCCCCTCTTCTAACCTTAATTGGGCGCATGGTTTCACCCACATACATCAAGTTACAGTCGTTACATGGAATTTCATATACTCCTGATGTGTCTAGCAATATCCACATAAATCATGATGACAGTGGATTCAAATATTTCGGTACGCAATCCGAAAATCAGGTAAAAAAAGTTTTTAGCCTCTTGCGGACCTAGTAACAAATTATTTCAGTTGTGACCAGAAGGATAAACCAAAGGCAGCATGAACGGAAAGTATAATCTCATGCACATTCGTTTCGTGCTTACTGGCGACTCATCAGTAGGAGCCGGTATTACGCCCTTTAACTACTATATATTTGGTAGAAGAATGTGGAATAATAGGACGGTACAATCTCCTAGACGAATGTGTAAACCTGTAATAGTGAAGCTAACATAATCTAAAGTCAACGACAATACGACTTCAATGCTAACTCACACTATATAATATATATACCGAGTCTGTAAAGGATACTAACACTATGGCTATTGTGTTAGTAAACGCACTTCACCAAGGCGCGCGGTTTGACATGGCTCCGATTTTGTCGCATTCCGATATGGAAAAAATTGTTATGGATCTTCAGAACTCCATGGAATTGATGAAGAATGAAATGTCCATATTGCGCGTATAGTTGAACTAGTTGAACAGAATGAGACATTACTTGTGAAGTTAGACAAGTTACAGACTGATGTTCAACCATGGATTTAATTTGCCGATTTAACTGTGGAAGGTGATATGCTAGTTAAAGATAAATCATCTGGTGAAGAAATGCTAAATATATTAGCAAACGAAGTTTCAGCACGTAATAGCAAACAGGATCAATTAGTTTTATTTAATCTAGATGAAAATGCCGATGTGAAAGACGTCGAGAAATTAAATACTTTAATAAAAGAAGAAACGCATGCAGCTATTACTAAATGCTATAGGGTGGGGAAACGAGCTGATCGTCCAAGGCCTGTAATTGTAAAATTATCAAAAAGGCCAACAAATATGCAATTAGAATCTATCAATAAAAAGAAAGAGGAGAATTTGAGTTTTCACAGCATATTTATTGGACGGGACAAAACGTTCCTCCAACGGAAGTTGGCAAAAGTAAAAAAGTTAAAGAACAATCAGGAACGGAAACCGCCAATGTCTGATCAAGCTGTTAAACGGAATCAATCGAGTGAGACTGCAACATCAAAAAACGATGTATCGTTATTAACTGTTGTGGACAGAGGGGGGAAAGGAAGTATGGCCTCGAGGCCCGGGAAAAGAATAGTAAAGAAGCCATCAAGGTTGAATCAGTAAAAGTCGACACTTGTTTAGATAAGTCGCTTTCTACATTTACTCTATTTTATGCTAACTTTCGAAGTGTTAAAAATAAGAACTTTTTACTGTGTAATTTTATAATAAGTAACGATTTCGATTTTATAATATTATCCGAAACCTGGCTTAACAAGGATATTAAAAACCATGAATTTGATATTCCTCACTATTCTTTATTCAGAAAGGACAGATCGCTGGATAAAAGAGGTGGAGGAGTACTCATTTATTGTAAATCTGTATTTAAGGCGAAAATTTTACATACTAGTGATGATAATGCTATCATTGATTTCTTATCTGTACAATTTGATAATCTGATCTTAACAGCGGTTTACAGACCGCCGTATGCTACTTTATTTGATGATCAAACATTTACCAATTCTTTTCAATCTATCTTTGACTGCCATGGCTATAATGTAGTGGTAGGTGACTTTAATAAGTTACAGGACTGTGAATTATCCAATTTTTTTTCTAACCATGATCTCAAGCAGATTATAAATGAATCAACTAGAGGTTCGCAATGCTTAGATCATGTATATTTAGAAATTGAAATGGTGAAATCGCACAGTTATGATGTTGTCAATTATTTCAAAGAATTGGACCATAAACAAATTATTTTACAATGGAAATTCTTGAGTGGCATAACACAGAAACTATGTTATGAAAATGCACACGTGCACTGTTCCAGAATCAACTGGAATTTCTTTAGAGAATTAAGCATACTGATTGATTATGAGAGTTTTTGTTTCTTGAATACTGATGAATTTGTTTCTTCTGTTTCATCGTTATTATCTGTTTTATTTCAGGCATCTACGTTTACGGACATTATACCGAAACGGATTAATAGGAAATTGTGTAAACTAAGAATTAAACGAGATAATATAATAAAGTGTAGTCTTATTAATAGTATTAAACAAATGAGGTTAGATTCCATTGATATCGAAATTAATTCATCACTGCTAATAATTCGTCAAAGATCAGAACGAATTATTTTGGCCAAAATGAAGAGTAATCCTCGATTAGGATTTAAACTCCTCACAGATTACAGTAAATACAAGGAAAAGTTAAAGCTTATACTACCTGTGGATAAAACTGAGTCTGGATTTCTCTGTGAATTGGAGGAAGTATTTGTCAATTTGATATGCAATCCACAGAATGAGAGAACTTTTATAGAACTATCAGATCCTTTGGGAGGCCAGGAACCAGGACTTGTTATTGACAGTGATGAATTGATAAAATTGATGTTAAAAATCAAATCAAAAAAACAAAAAGATCACCTTGGTATTTCGATTGATAATCTGATTCAATTACCCTTAACATTTAGGAATGCACTCTGCAACTTTATAAATAGAATTTTGAAGGATGGGAAATTACCAATCGATATATTAACGATTGTAGCTAAGCCGTTGCCAAAAGTTAGTAAGCCAACGTGCGCCAGTGATTATAGATTAATCTCTATTATCCCTTCGTTTTTGAAGATAATAGAACGATTGATACTAGATCATTTAGAACGTATGTTACCGGCTGATTTTGACTTATGTCAACATGGCTTTACGAAAGGTAGATCGACAACTACTAATATGCTTTCCATGTGGAAACATGTAATCACATTAGACGAGAATAAGTTAGATGCATTAATTGTATTTATAGATATCTCAAAAGCTTTTGACTCTATATCTTTTGATGCTATTTTGAATGCGATTAGTTTGTTGAATATTGATCCGAATATTTTTAGATTACGTAGATACTATTTATATAATCGAAGAATGAGTATTCAAGTAAATGATTTGATTTCTAATTCGAAAAGGGTAACAAGTGGAGTTCCACAGGGATAAAGTTTGGGGCCAATTTTATTTAAAATTGTATTAGCAAATTTGGAAACTAAGATCCTTAACGGTCGAGTTTGCAAATTCGCTGATGATTTAAAAATAATCTTCCCAATTGATCCAAAGAATGTCGAATTCTCCAAAAATAATGTGACATTAGATTTGTATGATTTGAGTAAATATTTGTTTACACTAGGGCTGAGAATAAACAATAAAAAGACGAAAGCTTTAAAAATAGGGAACAGAACAAACTTTCATTGTGTTTATTTTCATGATGCTGTTATTAATGATGTGTTTGAGATTAAACTTATGCAAGAAATTAAGGATTTAGGCATAACTATTCAATGTACAGCTTCTGCTGAGAGACATATTGAAAGTATAGTAGGCAGTGCCAAGAAAAGATGGGCACTAATAAATCGAAATATCTTATCAAATGATATAAAACTTCAAATGTATATAATATGGATTAGACCGGTACTAGAATATGCTGTCGCTACCTGGAATCCATTTAAAAAGGGTTTGTCTAATAAGATAGAAGCTGTACAAAGATAAGTTGTGAAACATATTAGTCCTATTTCTTGCACTATATACGCCTCTAGATTACAGTTTGGTCATTGCAATCTCTGTGGTTTCGGAGGATGTGTTATTGTATAAAGGTTTTCCATCTGAATTAGTGGACTGGTGCCTATATGACTCCGATAAGAAAGAGTCATGAAATTGGAACTAGATCTGGACATATGGCAATATCTCCTCCTTTTGTGGGGAATGTAGCGAGCAAGTTATTCTCTTTCTCGAAAATCTACAAAATTTATAACCAATTGCCGAAGGGGCTTAGAGAAATGCCTCCATCTAAGATGTCTATTAAAACTTTATCTACTGAACTTGAAAAAGTCTGCAATCCTGCTGATATCTTTTATTTTTTTGATTATGATAATACTTTCTCATGGTTGAATAAAAGACAAGGATAATTGTTATCGGAAACAGATTTTATTGAGATTTTTATTTCCAAGTTTTGTATTATTATAATTGAAATGTTATGCACTATATCTTCAAATTAGTTAACATTACATACAATCAATTGCTAGTCATGGTTCTCAATTTTTGCATAATGTTACACTCGAATTATACCTTAATTGTTCCTAATTTGATGATGTATATATTATTCTTTTCAGTCGAACTTTCTGATATTGATATATTGTATTGTACAACTAGTGAGATATACCTATCTACATGAGATTAATTGCACAATTATTGTGATGTGATAATTATTTTAATATATATTGTACAATTTCCAATTTTATTATTTGATGGAATATGTGTGGTTTGAATCCAAATAAAGATATTCTATTCTATTCTATTCTATTCTAACTGATACCTTTTTTAATTCGATGAGTACCGGTTTCCGAGTCGGTACATGATACCAACCTGATGGATATAAATTTATGCTTTAGTTCTCAGAGATAGAGAATTACAACAATTTCCGATCACCTGTCACTCCAGTAAATCCATACACACTGGCCTTGATGGATATCAGTTATAACATTTCGCGGTAAGCATGACATCAAAAAATTCAATATATAACAGTTAAATACTGTTTGTTGCGGAGAAATAATATATATGCTAATATATATTGCTCTAATCCCCCGTTTGGGATGAAAATAGGCATTATAAAATCTATGATAATAAGAAGTCTTAAAATAGTGGATTTAAAACATAGGGATAAAGAACTGATGAAATTGAAAGACATATTTAGGATAAATGGTTATCAAAAAATATTAACTGAGAAAATCATAAAGGAGACATTATTGCGATTTAATAGAAGAATAACCCAGGAGAAACGGGCAGGAGATTTAGATAATCATAATGAAGATAAGCACAGAACTCTGGTTCTACCAGACTCCAAATTAAGTAGAAAGATTAGGTTTTTAGCAACAAAATACAACATAAGAACAGTGTTAAGACAACCAGTTACAATAGGCAATAAGTTACCGAATCAGAAAGAAAAAATAGAACCTCTCAACACATCAGGGGTTTATGAGATACCTTGTAAAGATTGCAATCTTAGGTATATAGGTGAAACCATGCGTCCAATAAAGGTACGTAGAGGTGAACATAAGACTGCATGCAAATACAGACATAGTCATAGATCAGATCTAGCCAGGCACTCAATGGAGACAGGTCATCAGATAAACTGGGACGGCTGTAAACGGATTGCACTATGTAACCGAAATAGATTAACCAGATTGATTAGAGAATCAATTGAAATAAAATCAGGAATGAACGTCATGAATATGACATGTGTAGAAAAATCATTAGGCCCAATATTTAATGAAGCCTTCTCGAATGGAAAGAAACGTAGATTAGAGGAATCAGAGCTATCAATAAATCTAAATAAGAGACCGCGACTATGAAAGGGGAAAAACAGAACGAATAAGATGGAGTTAGAGAGCGGTAATATGGCTATAGTTATATATGTATATATATGGTGAACATTTCAATTTACATAAGATGTGAGAGAATTTCACGTTGTTGCTTATATGTTTATCTAAAGATATTTAACAAATATGGGTATATATATATATATATATATTTCGCAAATACATATATATGGATGATTCTAAATATTCAGATAAGATGTGGGGTGAACTCACATGGTTGCTTAAATGATTATTTAGATATTAACAATATATATGTAGAAGAATATTTAGATTTTATATATAAGGTGAGAAAAGCTCACATGGTTGCTTATGTGAATTGAGATAGGCATTATGTATATATAATATATATATATATATATGAGGTGTAGACGGGAATATATATACACTTTGATATTTCTATATACATATAAATTGTAATTAAAATTAGTATATATACTATACACGCAAGGAGATATTGAAAGTGGTTGAATTTTAAAAGAACCCATTTCAATTGCCTATAGATACATATATCTACATATATATATATATATATATATATATATGGGTATATAGATAGACAATAAAAGAGATATATAAAAAGTATTTTGACTGATATAATTTATCGGTTGCGGGACTCACAGTGTTGCTTGTATGAGATTCATATTATATATATGGTATATACACGTATATATATATATATATCATGAATATATAGATATTTATAAAAGATGTGGGATGAACCAACATGGTTGCTTATATGCTTATCTATATATACTGAGATAGCGTGTGGACGTATGTATAAATGGATATTTTATAAGATGTGGGTGTGTGTATATTTAAATATAAATAAGTAAAAATAAAATTTAAATATAAAAGATTGCTGATTTTATATATATATACATATATTCGTTTATATATATAGTGTATACACGTAGGTATATATATATATATATATATATAGGTATATATATGAAGGATATAAAGATATTTATAAAAGATGTGGGAATAACCCACATGGTTGCTTATATGCTTATCTATATATACATTATATATAGCCTATGGAATTACATGGATGTTTTTTCTTTTTATATATGAAGTGAGTATATATGTAATTATGAATAAGTAACTATAAAATTTATTATATAGGTATATACGATACAGATATTTTAATTGAGAAACTAATTTATATAGGATATGAGTATTAATGTGTATTTGGCTGAGAGACGATTTGGTTAGTGTAAACTCCGTATTCGGTCTTGTCAAAACGATAGAATAATACTCTATAGACTCTCAATAGTTTTTTAATCTCTCTGTCTATAACCGATTGCAAGCTGGTTGGAATTAGGTGAACTGGGGGGCATGTGAGGATTACTGCAACATTGAATTCAAAATTTGTTGATCTTTCTATGCGTCCGGAACAGAAATTAAAATATAGATATCAGTGATAGGCGTGTTTGTCAATACATTAAGTGTGCTTATAGTTATTCAATAAATGTCACTTTAGTAAAATACACATGTTTATAAGTAGTTGTGTGCGCAGAGGGGGACAGGGATAAGTTTTTGTATACATTTGAGTATTAGAGACTAGGTATGAAGACCGGATATTAGGAAGACAATTAAAAGTACTTTTAGAATTAAAATAGATATAAATATATCTGTCTTGAATGAGAATACCACATTTGTCACAAGTTGTGTTTTACTCCTGTGCGTATTGTGTCAACCCTGAAGATGAGACTGGAAATGAAGTCTCGAAAATTTGGTCAAAGAACAATGGAAAATCTTGATCCAACGTCATTTTCAGACAATCAGCTAATTGAAGGCTTAAAGAAGAAGGGACAAGTGAGATCCCATCAATTGAGGCCAAAAATTACATCATCTGAATATGAAGGAAGTTCAAGATTTTACCGACCTATGAGTGCTACCAATTGTCCCGCACAAGCAAAATGCGGTCAAATCCGAAACGAAAAGGACAGCACTGAGACAACAAATATATCTTTTAGAATGTACTTAAATCAAAAATACGACTGGACAGTCGTCGAACTCTTTAACCAATACAAAAGGAGGAAAATACAAATTGTAAGGCAAGTGGAACATATCTCATTCTTAAAATTATGTTAAAAATTTAATACTATACCGAAATGCTTTAAATTTAGACTACCATTTCAGCCAGATAGAGTAGGAAATATTCTGAATCAAGAACTTTCTATACATTTAATGAAATCATCCATAAAAAGTCAAGAAAAAAGAAAATATGAATAAATTAGAGAAAAAACTAAAATCAGATCAAGGTTGCTCTTGATATTACATTCAATGGATCTTAAATGTATAGAGGATTTCACTGATAAGGCTAGGAATAAAGAAATTCAAAAGGTTAAAAAGAGACATGATAAGAAACTAGAAAACCTGGGAATCTATAGGCCTGGAAGAAATATTCCAAACGATTCTTTTGTGTCGAAACGGGTAATAAACTTATCATCTATGGATCTCAAAGATAATGAAAAGAGAATACTTAACCTGGGACTGAACACGGCTGTTCCTATAGAATACATACATGAAATTATTACCGAGACAGTTAAAATCGCACAATTCCTCCCAGGAAAAGATAAAACTAAATTTGAATTAGATGTTGCAAAATTAGTGTTAGAACATAGGGAGGATAAATGTAAACAGAATTATGACTTGAAAAGATTGAGATCGGAGTTGTTATCTAATAAGGTAATATGCCTTAAAGCAGATAAAGGTGGAGCAACAGTGCTAATAAACCAGAGGGATTATGAGGATAAGATGTACGTACAATTAAATAATAAAGAAGTTTACCATAAAATAAATAAGGACCCAACGGACAAATTACAAGGTGAGGTTAAAGCTTTAATTAATCAAATGATTGGATCTGGGGATTGGATTCAGTACTTGGTAAAGCATTAATACAAAGAGATTCACTCTCTCCCAGAGTGTATGGTCTAGTTAAAATTCATAAACAAGATAATCCACTTAG
>JAQBSW010007563.1:0-40025 GCA_029291075.1 Eudiplozoon nipponicum | reverse complement strand
AAACTTGATTTAAAGAAAGGTTTCTTGTGGTGTCTCGAAAGCCCTTTGATAATATCAGTCCATGAACAAATTATTCATTTTTGCACTGTTCTGGTCAACGTCTATCTATTGCGATCGATTCTTAATATGGGTGCGTACTCACTAACCGCTTATATATGTTGAAAGCGTTTTGGCAACATGATGCGTTTGTCACAAAACAAAAGATTTTTAGTTATACACGTACGTACAAAACCAGTTTTATTTTGCGCATAACAGGTTGGTATTTGTTCCAACAGGCGTGAATTAGATCTACTGCATCCGATTATGTTTTATTATTCACATACACAATTCAAATTGTGCATACCGTTAGATGAGATTGCACTGCAGTTTTGTCTTTCACATTTTGAATTGACGACCAGAAATAGTCTCGAAGGGTAATGCATCAGAAAAATCGAAAGCCATTTAGACGTAATTGTCCTATTTTTGAAAGTGGAGCTAATCTCACATGCCAAATAAAAGGAACTGAGGTCGGCTGGAACACGGATATCTAGATTGAACTTGATTTAAAGAATTGTTACCACCACCCGCGCAAACAATTATTGTTAAACTGTTTGCAGCTTTCGCTGCCTATACATATATAGGCAATAAAATTTAACAATAATTGTTTGCGCGGGTGATGGTAACAATTCTTTAAATCAAGTTTGCGAGATTGAAGTAAACACCAATCCCATTATATTTAATCAGTCGTCAAACAACATAACAAAACTACCGCCAGCTGCAACGCACTGACGCGCAAACAATTATTGTTAAATTGTATTGCCTATATATGTATATGTGGCGAAAGCTACAAACAGTTTATGTTCGTGACGGCATAGAAATTGTGCAGCCGACATTTCCAGTCAAGTTCAATGTATGCAAGACTGCTAGAGGTGAGAGCTGCATATCTAAATTTGATTTCCATATATATTCAATGCGGTTTGATCCTCGATAGTCAGTTTGCCGTCGTTCTCTGATGATGATCATGGAAGGTCGAAACGCGTCAGTGCGTTGCGGCTGGCGGTAGTTTTGTTATGTTGTTCGAAGACTGGTTAAATACAATGGGATTGGTGTTTACTTCAAGCTCGCAAACTTGATTTAAAGCATTGTTACCACCACCCGCGCAATCAATTATTGTTAAATTGTATTGTCTATATATGTATATGCGGCGAAAGCTGCAAACAGTTAATGTTCGTGACTGCATAGAAATTGTGCAGCCGACATTTCCAGTCAAGTTCAATGTATGTGAGACTGCTAGAGGTGAGAGCCGCATATTTAAATTTGATTTCCATATATATTCAATGCGGTTTGATCCTTGATAGTCAGTTTGCCGTCGTACTCTGATGATGATCATGGAAGGTCGAAACGCGTCAGTGCGTTGCGGCTGGCGGTAGTTTTGTTATTTTGTTCGAGGACTGGTTAAATACAATGTGATTGGTGTTTACTTGAAGCTGGCAAACTTGATTTAAAGAACTAACATTTCACTAGATAATTGTACGCAGTTTATTTGTGTATGTGGGAGACAGAAATTGTTATGATAACTGCGAATTATCAAGATAAGTAAAATTACATGTATGTGTACGCTTATTTAAGAGAACGTGCAATGAGTACATTTAATTCGTCTTTGCACACGTCAGACTAATTATTTTACTATTGCTTTGCTATTATGATGTAATTACTGGTGGTATAACTTGTTATGAAGGAGGTATGATGATGTAAATACACCTGTCACAAAATTCTGGCAGATTAAATATTCCAGGGTGAGTGAAATAATAGGCTTAATTAAGATACATTTTATCGTACCTTGTAACAATTGTGCTTTCTGTGTGTGCATTTAAAGAGATTTGTGATGCCTCTATTGATGTCATCGGAGAGAAGGACAGAAAACCTCAAGTTGAAAAGAGTTTCAAAACAAAAAGACATGTATACAACAATGAAGCATAGCATGAAACAACGTCGTTTAAACGACAACTCCAACATAAGTCAATTAAATGCTAGTTCAAATCGCTTTTTATAAAGCTTTCATGTATGAGGCGCTAAATTTTGCTAGGTTTCAAATTCAAATTAATTGTTTGTTACAAATATTTCAAAATTATATTAACTCAAATTTAACTAACTGAACTCTCACTAAGTACTTAGGTGGAACTCATTTGTGACAAGCATGCCTTTAACGTATACAACACGCAGAAGCTTATAACTATAGAGGCGTAATTGTGTGTATGCATAAAATTTGGAAAAACTATTTTAAAACTATATTTTACATCAATAGACTTGAATCTAAATTTCAATAGATTTATTTAAAGAATCACGTTTCGAGTCCACATCGGGATTTTTGTTATTTCACTAGTTGTGACTATGAAATGTGTGGTTCGGATGAGATAACTCGTTATGGTTGACCGAAATAACAACAAGCTGATAAAATCTGGTGGCGTCACCAATAAAATGCGCAATAAGTTTTAAACGAATTATATGAACCTACAACACAATGTGAAAAAGAATAAGATAGAAGTTTTTCAAATATATCAAACAATTCAGTCAGAGAATTTCGTGTATTTAATGTTCAGATCACTTAATGTGGCCATCTGATAGCTACGACTTGGTTGTAATTTGTAGAAGCTTTCATTATTTAATGATTTAAATGCAGAAATAGAATACAGTTCAGACGTTTGCTTTCATTAATGTATTGATTTCACAAAGTTTCAATTTATTATATTAAAACTATACAACACATGATGGCAAAAACAAAAGTTTAAGTCTCTAGCCTGATGTATGGACTTTAATGCGAACCAGGACTTGCTGGAAAATAATATTTCATACATTTTAGAACTAAGCTATAAATTTTAAGATATGATATATTGAATTTGATAAAGGAAAACAATAAAATGAATAGAATTGCATTTGCTAATTCACAGATTCGCCTGACTTAACAATAAAGTAACGTATCAGCTGATGCATCACTTCGCTTAATTTAATAATAACAATGATAACTTGGCATACATATGACAGATAGGCTTCTGTTAGAATACGGCAAAGAATTAAATTTTATTTTAAACTATATATCACTACATAATAAAATAACAGTATACAAATACAGTATACAAAGCACGTCAAGCATTTTTAACAATTATTACGTTTTGCCACCAGAGGTAAATACCTAAAGTATAATCCAGTCAAATCACGCACGGATAAGATAATTTCACAATATCAGATCAATCCATATCAAGATATAATAAATTATAAATTGAAAAACATATTTGTTTTATCTTTAAGACAACGCTTTTTGATTGAAGTACCCATTGAACAAAAATAAATTTGAAGAAATAATCAGATTAGTCTCGATTGAATGAAAAGCTGCACAAACAAGCCGAAACCAAGTCATACATACATAGCAAGAAACGACCAATACCAGCCATGGCATGACATGATATGGTATGATATGGTATTATGTGATATGATATGATATGATATGATATGATATGATATGATATGATATGATATGATATGATATGATATGATATGATATGATATGATATGATATGATATGATATGATATGATATGATATGATATGATATGATATATGATATGATATGATATGATATGATATGATATGATATATGATATGATATGATATGATATGATATGATATGATATGATATGATATGATATGATATGATATGATATGATATGATATATGATATGATATGATATGATATGATATGATATGATATGATATGATATGATATGATATGATATGATATGATATGATATGATATGATATGATATGATATGATATGATATGATATGATATGATATGATATGATATGATATGATATGATATGATATGATATGATATGATATGATATGATATGATATGATATGATATGATATGATATGATATGATATTATATTATATTATATTATATGATATGATATGATATGATATGATATTATATTATATTATATGATATAATATGATATGATACAATACTATATGACATCTGATATAAAAGGGTACAAAAATATTTATGCTATTAATTTTCCCATTTCGATAGCGTTTACTTTATGTAACTCCACATCAATTGTCACTGTAATTTGATGAATTAACTGCAAGTTTCTTCTTGTTGTTGATGGAATGCAAACTAGCGAGTATTTTTGTCTGTCAGTTTTGAGGATTATTATAGTTTATTATACCAATCGTAGCTTACTTCAGGTAATCTGTTGATAAAGTGGTCTGCATTAGCCATAACAGCAGCATTTCTCACTTCTTCACTGGTTGCTTCTGGTTTGCTTAGACGAATGTTATCTTCAATTGTGCCACGGAATAAAGCAGGTTCCTGTTGTACAACTCCTATATGTGAACGAAGCCAATGCAAGTTATAGTCTTTGATGTCACGACCGTCCACGAGTACCTGCAACACAAGCATTTTGATAACAATTTGAAATGATCAATTTTGATGCATTGATAGATAAATTATGTCATAGATATTTCAGACAAAATTAATAGTGCCGAATATTCTTCTTTTTAACTGTTTCATAAAAACATGTCTTATGAATAATATTGGGCTTTAACTACAGTATATTTATCTAATCATGTTTCATGCAAACATGAAAATTTCCTATTTTTATTGTCTCAAAATTTTATCAGTGGACAGAACAGTCAACTTCCAACAATTAGCGGCACTTATTTGTTCAAAAAAGCTAATTCAAGAAGAAAATCCGATTATAAATTAAGTATATGCTGGTACATTTTAAAGTAACCTATCACATGGTAAAACGTGGATGGCATGAGTAGCATATATAAATAAATATGATTTTTCGAGAGCGTTATTTTGTTGTACAAAATATATATTTACAGATCCAACGGAAGAGTAACAGAACAAAGTTATTATTTATCATCAAATATGAAGGTGTTGTATATATATACATATATGTATATGTTTGCTTGTATATATGTGTGTGTACAATTCAGGAACATCTCGGTAATTAAAGGGAAAAACCTTGGCAACAAGGATGTAGGTAAAAGTTAATAAATCAAAGCAGTCGGATGAATAAATATTACACAGAATACAGTTTTTAATTAGATTACGCGGTTTTCTTTACATATAATTTATTGTTTGTTGCTATGTTTTTTCTGCTCAAATAAGAACGCATGACCGTTTGGGAGTCAGCATCATAAGATAGACAGCACAACGATTTGTGCCTCACGGAAGGTGTGGTCTAAAAGTCAAACATGACTGAAAATGGCGTCAATTGAACATTTAGTTGGCTTAAATGATTATGTTTAATAGAACAAAATAAATCAAGTTTTGTTTTCCTTGAACAAATATTAGTTCAACCGTTTTTGCTAATTACAGAGACCAAGAGACATGCTGTTTGTTTATTGCGAATATTCACAGAATTCCATCAGATTCAAATTTTTTTTCTATATTAGTAGACAATACTCAATGTGTTATCGCACTCAAGGATTTCTTTACAGCTGGTAAATTAATTGAGTTATTTAAATTTATAATTTAAGTAGATTCTCGCAATTTATTTCATTCATTAACGAAAAAACTAACATGCCATTACATCAGTCCTAGTTGATAACGTGGCCCATCGCCACAGCAAGGAAAGCCAAAGCTCAATCGTCGATATGAATATAAATAAAAGGTGTTTCGTGCCAAAACTTTGTTTCCTTTATTTGGCGCTTGGTGTCACAAGCATACAATAAACCTCACTTCTCGCCAATATATTTATATATTCCTTGTGTGCTAGATGCCTTGATAGTATATTGCTCAAACTGCACGTTTGCTTTAATATAGTTAGAATATTCTATTAATATAATAGTGTTTATCTTTCTTCCTAATGATGAATCATATGATATTCTTTTCCTTAAGGTACCCTGATTTGGATTTAAATTCCGATAACGTTCTACTAATTATTGTTTTCGCTACCTCACATGGAAAGTAGTTGTCCCGTTTGGTCTATTTTCAAATTCGACAATTTCATGCCTCAATTTGATTAATGGTGTCAAACTTATCATTGCAACTTTTATGGTTAATTTGCATTATAGATTAATATTATTCCTGGAAGAATGACTTTTTTGTATACATCTCATCATGGTTTTGTGCAATTGTATGATTGGTGAATGTCTAAAAATTGTTCGTTAACATTATTATTTTTTGCTTAGTTTAACTTTAGCACAATTTAATTAAGTTCCTAGTGTAGTTCATGCAGCTTCATGGTTCCAAATTATAGCTATATAAGCTATTTAGATCCAATATAATTAGGAATTTACTCAGGATAATGAGCAAATTATTAGCGTAAAGTTTATTGAGATAGAAAATAAAGTAATAGTGGACATTTTCATTTTCATATTTGCGGAGTTAATGTTTTCGTTTATGCTAATATATGTTACACAGTATCAAATCAAATGACTGGATATATAATCAAGGTTGCGGTCTTGATAAACCACTTCCCCATGTAATGTGGTGTCTGTTCAGTAATGACAGATTGGGCATGGTTAGTTGGAACTTTGGGTCTAAATGGATGCCATATGAGCTCCACCTAAAGGAAAAATTGACTAACCAAGTTACATTAGTTAGTATATAACTGAAAATTGTGTAGTGTAGTGTGCGGCAGGATAGCTCAGTGGTTAGAGCACCAGATTCCGAAGCAGACGTGCCCAGGTTCGTATCCTGTCCGCGGCAAATTCTGGCCAGTACTTGATGAGTTCCCAATAAGGACGAAACCGGTCTCCTGGAGGAATTGCCTTTTCTACACTATACAATTCTTAGTTTATACTGACATGCATGTAAGTAATTAATGGGCCAGGTGCTTATATCAAGACCGCAACCTTGATTATAATAATTGTTATCACCACCCGCGCAACCAATGTTCGTTTAATTATATAAATGTTCATTTCCATACCACTTCCCCATGTAATGTGGTGTCTGTTCAGTAATGACAGATTGGGTATGGTTAGTTGGAACTTTGGGTCTAAATGGATGCCATATGAGCTCCACCTAAAGGAAAAAATTGATTAACCAAGTTACATTAGTTAGTATATAACTGAAAATTGTGTGTAGTGTAGTGTGCGGCAGGTTAGCTCAGTGGTTAGAGCACCAGATTCCGAAGCAGACGTGCCCAGGTTCGTATCCTGTCCGCGGCAAATTCTGGCCAGTACACGATGAGTTCCCAGTAAGAACGAAACCGGTCTACTGGATGAATTGCCTTTTCTACACTATACAATTCTTAGTTTATACTGACATATGTAAGTAATTAATGGTCAGGTGTTTATATCAAGACCGCAACCTTGATTATAATAATTGTTATCACCACCCGCGCAACCAATGCTCGTTTAATTATATAAATGTTCATTTCAATATCATTTCCCCATGTAATGTGGTGTCTGTTCAGTAATGACAGATTGGGCATGGTTAGTTGGAACTTTGGGTCTAAATGGATGCCATATGAGCTCCACCTAAAGGAAAAATTGATTAACCAAGTTACATTAGTTAGTATATAACTGAAAATTGTGTGTAGTGTAGTGTGCGGCAGGATAGCCTCAGTGGTTAGAGCACCAGATTCCGAAGCAGACGTGCCCAGGTTCGTATCCCGTCCGCGGCAAATTCTTGCCAGTACTTGATGAGTTCCCAATAAGGACGAAACCGGTCTACTGGATGAATTGCCTTATCTACACTAGACAATTCTTAGTTTATACTGACATATGTAATTAATTAATGGGTCAGGTGTTTATATCAAGACCGCAACCTTGATTATAATAATTGTTACCACCACCCGCGCAACCAATGTTCGTTTAATTATATGAATGGATATATATGTTGATGTGCATTTTATTTTAAACTGGGCATATAAAATAGGCCAATGACCAAATTCGTCTATGCATACCATACTCACAATCAAAATTGGTTGTAAGGGTAAAGTGATTAAACATGGCCACTGCCCGAATAGTAAATGCTCATGACGGTAATAATTCGAGAAATTTACACGATATGGTATGAAAACGAGTTCAATATCATTCCAATTTCAGCCTCATTGTACACACATCTTCTACTTAATCGTGGTGCGTCTTCTTGGAAACGCGGCCGTTTAATGAACTGTTGCATGGACGGCAGAGAATTTGTACTGACGGTGTCGTCACGCGTTGCAGTCACAATTGCACATTGATATGCGGTATGAAGGTCTGTGTGGTCTCACATCTCTGTGTTTTGTAGATAGGTATTTCGAATGAGTTAAGATCCAACTATAATTCATTGCTAATTCACGCCGACATTTTGTTCTACTTATGTGGTTTGTGGTGGGATTAGCACAAGATTGCTTCCAGTCACTTCCTTTGATGAAACAGTTTATAATACCTTATTCGATATCTTATATCGGCCTACAAATCATTACAAGTCTTAGGAACATAATAATAAGACAAGTATAATATTTCTATAAGCTGTTTAATTTATATTTATGACTAGCTAACGGAAATATCATATGTACTTTATTAGTTTGTTCCAAAGACTTGAAATGAATTTTAAATCGATTATGGGCACCGCTCAAGGTTATCCTAAATATTTCCATCGAAATAAATGACTGAGAGCAATCCTGTATTAAACACAACCCATACCAGAATAACAGGTACTTCCAATTTTGCGAACCAGTTATAATTCTGTCAAGCAATATTATATTTTATTGTCTTTGCGGCAGTAAGCCAAATGTTTATGAATTATTATTTATTGCTGCTTAAGACGAAGGTGATTTTGTTATAATAATAATAATAATAATAATAATAATAATAATAATAATAATGATGATAATAATTACGATAAAGGTAAAGTTCACTGTGAGGTGTGGCTGTACGGTAAACTGATATTAGGAAATACACGTAACCTGTATTGACGATGACACATTGCTTTGTGGTTAAATAGTAACATTGCATTTGGTTTATAGAGGTATCTGTGGTCTCCTTTCTGCGTGTTTGGTAAGTAGGCTATTCTAACGAGGTTGGATTTACTACTTATTTAATAAAATTCATTTCTCTTTCAAACGTATTTCTTTTAATCTATTTATACGGCAGTAAAGCAGCAGTTTAGAAATTCTCACGTATGAAAATGATGATGTTAATGATAATTGCGATAGCGATGATGATGAGGACGATAATGATAATGAGGATGACGATAATGATACTTAGGCTAATGACGCTGAAGATTTTAAAGTTGATACTGACGATAAGGACACTGATGATGAAAATTATAAGATTGATGATGATGTTAATACTAATGATGGTGATTATGATGAAGAGGAGGCGATGAATGCAGAAAAGTAGGATGATGATGGTGGTGATAATGATGATGAAATTCATAATGATCATGATCATGATAATGATGCTACTTTAAAGGATCACAGTTTGATGGACATTCATTATGATAAATCAATAATGATAGAAGTATGGTCTTGTAGCTGGATTGATTTTCCAACAAAGTTCCTTAAAAAATCAAATCCTCCGTCCAACGGCTGTGCTCATTTGGCTGACTTGGTCAAAAACAGCCAGTTCTAAATGTGTTCAGCAAATAAGAGGTAGTTTTTTATACTTCCGCCATTTTCTTGTGCGTGACAATAGATTGAACTCGTAGGTCAGTAATTAATATAATTAAAAACTAAAAATTATTTGAGATGATATTATAGAAGCCACATGGTAATACCGAAGCATATACGAATTTCTTCTGAACAATGATCTATTTCAACCTGAGCTTTGTTTGCAACAAATGCTGCTTTATTCCCAATATTTAGGTACTAAATTTTGAAAGTCTTTCTCACAGGTCAGCTAATTAAAAGAATTTTAGACAAGTAATAAAATCGTAAAGATTTAGTCTAAATGGTTTCATTTATACTTATTAGTAGTTTTCATAACCATTACTGACATTTCATTAGATAAACCCTTGTCATGTATGTCTATAACTGAGAGGCATTTGGCTAAATGTAATTAAATGCACGCGTATGTTCATCCGAGTTAATATACATTGATCTCATAAAATTTTCTGAAGATTCTTTAGAAAAATTTTATTTATATGTAATTGCATGCATTTATAAATTTAATCAATTGAAACTACAATCATTACATGTTATTTTCATTTAACACGCGTCATAAAAATGGTTTTTATTCCCATTGTGTGATATGCTGTAATTAAACAATAATTGATTGCGCGGATAGTGGTAACAATTCTTTAAATTAAGTTTGCAAGCTTGAAGTAAACACCAATCCCATTATATTTAACCAGTCGTCGAACAACATAACGACTGGCGGTTGTTTTGCTATGTTGTTCGACGACTGGTTAAATACAATGGGATTGGTGTTTACTTCAAGCTGGCAAACTTGATTTAAAGAATATGCAGTAATTGTAGGTGACCTCGCTTGTTAAAGAGAACAAATTATTACCGATACACTAATTTTAAATTCAATGGGTGTTAAAATGTCCAAAAGTAACTATTAAATAAGCTAATAATGTAATTAATAAAAAATAATTAAGGGTCAAACAAATTTTTTAAAGTACATACTGACAGAAAGATTATAGTCATATTGCGGGGAAAATCGATATTTAACATAAACGTTCAATACTACATGTTGTATCCTATACGCGAGCTTCGTTCATAAGTACAGTAAGATAACAATAAGTAAGGGATAAAATACAAAATTGAGAAATTTCCTGTCGCGTCCAACATTTCAGATAAACTGCTTAATTATGAATTATAGCAACAAAGTCCTTATATGAAAATTGAATCCAATCACAGAAAATCCATCTGCAAATCTGGCATTTATTAAGCTTGAAAATTGTTGCATTGGCCTTTCACGCCTGTAAATATTTTTTATACATACGTAGATACTTCTAGAACGACCTCTGCCAATGCAGAGACATATCAATTTGGCAGCATAGCAGGCTATAATTGAGCAAACAATTACGACAGGAACGTAATCATCAATCTAATCTGTAGCGACAACTAATACTTGTGGTCTACACTGGCCCTGACCACTTCATTCATTTTGATATGTGCACACACATTTTGTGGCATAATCAAGTTGACAAGAAACTTACGGCTTGAGCAAATGGTAACAAAATAGTTAAATACTGTTTGTTGCGGAGATCCAATATATATGTAAGTATGTATTAGGTGTTGTGAACCTAGTAACAAATTAGTTCAGTTGAGACCAGAAGGATAAACAAAAGTCAGCATGAAAGTAAAGTATAATCTCATGCAAATTCGTTTCGTACTTACCGGCGGAACATCAGTAGGAGCCGGTATTACGCCCTTTAACCACTATATATTTTGGTGATAAATGTAGAGATTGTACTGCTCTATTTATCCCACGTGCTTCATCCAAATATAGTGGTTAAAGGGCGTAATACCGGCTCCTACTGATGTGTCGCCGGTAAGTACGAGACGAATTTGCATGAGATTATACTTACCGTTCATGCTGTCAGTGGGTTTATCCTTCTGGTCACAACTGAATTAATTTGTTACTAGGTTTGCAACACCTAATGCATACTTGGTAACAAAATAGTTGGTTTCGGAGCCATTGTCCTTTTTTATGGACGAGGATCGAAAAGGCGTACAACCAAGCAGTTGTGGCAAATTCGTTCGTCAAAATCGTAGCAATAGGTACATGCAGGATTTTCTCAAGCATCATTCCATACTATTTAAATAATTTCCTAGGAAGACCATTGATTCCGTCGACTTAGCGGTCACGAATGAGATCGAAAGTCATTGTCATATCATAAAATGAAGTAGTATTGAAATCTAAACTTTAATTACATAAAAGAATCATCTCATCACAAACCTGTATATTAAATATGAGGCGGATCGAAGATATTTGAAAGCGCCGGATCGGCTGCGCTTCACAAATCGAAGACGCGTGTACTCAGGTGGTAGAATGACGAAGGACAATTTGTCAACTTTGTGTATCCTGCTTGAGGATGTTGTTCAAACTCGACTCTGAATTTGTCTCGTTTAAAACACAAGTAATGTGGGTATTGTCATCCATCGCATGGCTGGAATCAAACACACTGCGGAACACACAAGCCTGGGTACTGCTTTTCTCGTTTAACTTTTACTTGGCTGTCAAGCTATATACTCACATTCAAAGTAATTATCCCTCTTCACACACCAGACTGGCATGTTTTGTGACAATTATAATTTGATAGTCAATTGAATATGCTTAAAAACAATTTACTGCAAGTCTAAATCCAATTTAAGCTAATCCTAATATAGTATTTATAAATGTCTCACAAGGTAATATATATTACTTACCTCACCTACTGTCGGGTCATAGAAACGTTGGAGTAGATGAATAATTGTGCTCTTACCGGAGCCGCTTTCACCAACCAGAGCAATTGTTTGTCCCCTTGGTATAGTCAGGCTAAAATTGTTTAATATCTACAAATTCAAAGAACATGTACATTCACAACGTATAATGACAGATAAAATTTAAAGTGAACAACAGTTGGTAAATGCTCTACTTTACAGCCTTCTATATTCATAACTGAGTTACTTTATTCGCACCAACAAGTAAATATAATAAGGGACCTGTAATTGTTCAACAATAGATAATGCTAATGCATAATGCATGAAGTTTTTTATTTGCTTATTTATGTAGTTAAAAAACAAACCTGCCAATCAATGCAAAATGACCGAAGAGCTTTATTATGTCAACCTGCACTACCAAATCAGAAAAAATGTCCACATTAAACATTAGTACATAAAATGTCGACGATAGTTTTCTAGTATTTCATGTTGATATCTATCAAATGCATCTCACCTTATTCAAAATTCTTTTATATATATATATATATATATATATATATATATATATATATATATATAGCACGGCTATGTTTAAGATCATTTTATTCTTGTATTAACAGAACACTATTTTCTGTCTAACAGACAAGTTTATAGCAGGAATAATGTTTAGGGTCGTTTATTCTTGTATGTAAAGAACACTATTTTCGGTTTACCATTCATGTTAAAGGATGTTCGAATTTTTAGATTAAGAATACTTCTCATTTTCGTACATAAGGTCATTTTTATAGAAAAGACTTTTTCGTTTGATTAAAGTATTATTAAAAATCTTATTAACTTTTGAATGTGATTTGAAAGGTTGGTTCAGCGATTGAATGTTATCGCCAAATGTGATTAACACCCAAAAGGCTATTTTGATTACAAACGTCTGTATGTAAATGAGAGTATATAATGACTGTTGTTCAATAAGTAATATATTGCATTCATTTGGCGAGACATTTGGCTCCCATTAACAAGGACAGATAAGCCTTTTATAAATGTTCGAATCCACTCATCCACGAGCTCGTGAGATCGTCAGCAGTTTTCGAATATCACAAATATTAAAATATCAGATCCAATCATTCCAGCTAGGTTAACTACACGGCATCACATAATAACTACAGACTCCAGTCTTTATATATATATATATATATATATATATATATATATATATATATATAATTTGTAATCTCGCTCATTGTATGTCTCACGTGAATCTGTCTGTTTGAAGCAGATTGAAAGATTTTGCTGGAAAGTGAATAAAGTCTGCGCATAAATTTTCCGCAAAAATAATTTCAAATGCATGTTTTACTTTATGGTGTATATTATGATATTATAAGTTACTACGGAATATGAAACCAACGGAGCTATAGAATTATGATCAGACGGGCACGTGAAATTGTACAATAAAAAAATCTGAGGGGTACGAGGATCACAACGCAATTCTTGCATGGCGTATGAGAATTCATATAGGTAACAAATATCTATCTACAAATTGTCCAAAATGGATTTAATTGATTTTAATTGTCGGAACTCGCGTATGCGTGCGATAGTTAAATAAAATGTAATTGATGTTCATCTCAAGTTAAAAATTTCGATTTAAAGATATATTATCACCACCTGCGCAATCGAGGGTTTTTCATTATACCATTTTTTTTAGATAAATATATGCGTCTGTTTTACATCAGATGCCTTCAATAATTGGTTCATTTTGAGTTTGAGCTTCCCGAACGTGTTCAAAGTGTGTATTTTGTATTGAACCAGGGTGCCTCAAAGTCAACTGTCAAGTCTCATTTTATGGTACATTAACTTTTTACCAGTTTTCCAACCTATCTTACTCTGTTTTTGACAAACAAGTAGTGAGTGATAAAACGGACAGCGCATTTTCACGCAGGTTCGTTTTGATGATTGATTAAACGCAATGATTCATCTTATTCATGAACAAACGAATATTATATTGCATTGCTAGAATTTCAAACATTCAACACGGATTCATACTTTCTGACTTAAAGTGCCACAAAGATTTTTGACGGTTTTATTACTTCGCTTTAAGTAGAATGGAAACACTTGAACTTCACTTTGGCAAATTATGTATATTCAACTTATAGTTGATGTATTTCCTTCCCTTTTTAAACTGTGTAGTGGAAGATATTTTCTCCGACAAAATTAAAGTGACATTTATTGATAAATGTAAACCACTTTGGCTGATTGAAACTAATTTTATTTAAAAAGAAATTATTCGTTTATTTTCTAGAACATTCTTTTTTTAAATACTTGACAGTATATATACGTTTGAATTGTGCGTAATAGCAGTTTTGGTTATCTGTACGTGACTGGCTTGACTTTCCTCAGGAAGCTGCCTTTGTTTCTTTCTCTTTAATTACGCTAATAATTACTCGAATTTCACAATATACTCCTGCTATCATTTTGTCTTTTGAATCGTACATATTGGGGACGTTCTGGAACAGGTAATTTAATAATTCTGTTTTTCACGTCTTATTTCTTTCCAGATTATTTGATCGGGCGTTTTGCTACGTAAGAAGTTCATATTCCGTTTGCCTAACACTAAGTTATCAAATTAATAATTAAGTACGATCAGCATGGAAGCTAATCTTAAGTTTGAGGAAACAAGCAAATTAGCTCAAGATTTAGCAGGCATGAATTTAATAGATTTGAAAAAGAGTACTAGCTTATCAGATTCAATTGGACAGTTAAGGGCTGAACACGACTTGGCATCTATAGGGATCTTAGTTACTAATAGGTATGGAGCCTCTACAACTGTACTGAGATAAATTTGATAACGAAATTGTAAACAAGAATGAACTCTGATCAATTTAATGGGCATTATTTCTTGTGAATATTGGATTCTTATTTTTTGTTAACCGAAGAGAGCCGTAAAAATGGCCCACAAAAATAATTTAAGTAAAATAAATTATTAAAAACCAACGAACTGCAACCCATTCGAATAGTGTAACTACTTAGTTCATATATTGATAGGATTTTATGCCATAGTACACCGGAAAATAGATGTAAAAAAATTTATTCATGCGACTCGTATCTAATGGCTATTGATCAGTAGTAGAAGCGTGGGACAAATGGACAAGGCCATTTCTTTAAATGTGTAGTGGATTTGAGCGTTAGTGCGAGACCTACTAATTAGTTAACTGTAAATGATACATGCAGGAGTTAGTGTAAATACCCTCTGCCTTTTAATAATGCAATTTAAAAAAAGATACTTTGTGAAAATTAAATCCAACTACATTTCGTCTCTTTCAAATATTATACAACAACAAACTGGAAACAAAAACATGCATACTCAGGCACACTAACACGCATGCACAAAAACGACCTACGTTTGTGCAATTTGTATAAACATAATTTTGTCTATTTAATAAAAAAGAAAGGATTTTACAACTAGCAGCTTTCGATATGTGCAGTTTCATTTTTATTTCGTGATATAAATACAACTTTTAAACCGTCTTCACTTCTAATGTATACATGCATATGTTAGCCTTCCGCAGCAAAACGTCTTAAAAACTGGTTTGCAATTAAAACCACGAAAAGATACAACTATGGCACAGAGATACACATTTGACGTAAGCCACGAACGCTATTTGAAGAGCATTATGCTGTCACTAACTCTATGATCCTAATGTCTGACGCTTGCCGCACATCAACCTACTTGAAATTCAAGCAGCATAGTTAGCAATTCTCACTTACCTTAAATAACATAACACAAAGGCATTAACACACCAGTCTCAAGAACTATTTATAAATATGCACAAGTAACTGGAATGTAGGATACAAGGAAAATTTCACCCTCTCAACCAATTTTTAAACCAACTGTATCCACGGAAACCTAAAATGCAATGATAATATCTCAAAATAATGAAGATTAAAAAACAGTAATTAACGTATCGTTCACAAGAATTTAGGTAAACCGTTAAAAAGAACTACAAGCATTCAATCTGAAGACCTCAACTAAACGAAATATTAAGTTTACATAATAGAAACTTCATTTACTATATTATTTAAATCTAAATTTCATTTCCATATATATTCAATGCAGTTTGATCCTCGATAGTCAGTTTGCCGTCGTACTCTGATGATGATCAATGAAGGTCGAAACGCGTCAGTGCGTTGCGGCTGGCGGTAGTTTTGTTATGTTGTTCGACGACTGGTTAAATACAATGGGATTGGTGTTTACTTCAAGCTCGCAAACTTGATTTAAATAATTGTTACCACCACCCGCGCAATCAGTTATTGTTAAATTCATTTACTATAATCAAGGTTGCGAAGTTGATAAAACAGCTGGCCCATTTAGTACATACATTTGTCTGTATAAACTAAGAATTGTATAGTGGATAAAAGGAAATTCATCCAGCAGACCGTTTTCGTCCTTATTGAGAACTCATCCTGTTATGGCCAGAAATTTCCGCGGACAGGACTCAAACCTGGCACGTCTGCTTCGGAATCTGGTGCTCTTACCAATGGGCCACCCTGCCAGAAACGAATGCACTGAAAGCCCACAGGGATTACGACGATTGCACTGGCACTTGGGCTTAGACAGCGAAAATGAACTATTTCACATGCTTATTATACATAATAAATTACTGCTTCAAGTCATGTTGCGGCAGGGTGGCGCAGTGGTTAAAGTGCCAGATTCCGAAGCAGACGTGCCAAGGTTCGAGCCCTGTCCGCGACATATTCTGGCCAGTACGTGATGAGTTCCAAATTAGGACAAAACTGGTCTGCTGGATGAATTGCCTTTTCTACATTATACGATTCTTAGTTTATACTGACAAATGTATTTACTTAATGTGTCAGGTGTTTATATTAAATTTGCAACCTTGATTATAATAAATGTTATCATCACCCGCGCAATTATTGTCCTTGTAATTATGGAAAATTAATTGTTTAAATCCAGTGAAAAGAACATGCCAAGATATATCGATTAGCTACCGTTAAAATAATGATATCTTTAGTAGAGCACCAATATCCGAAGCACTAACTGCACAAACATAATTTATAAGCAAGCGCATCAAACCGCAGTGTCAGCAGGAGTACACCATATTGAAACTAACTTCAATTATGACTTCAAAATGACTACTCTCAATGCATCTCAACTTATTCATTCACATCAAAACTAATAACTCTTAAAAAGAAATAAATTGAATAGTGCATAGATACCTGATCTATGCTGTAACTAACAAATGCTTGGTCCAAGATCCACAATTCGACCGAGGATTTTCGGATTCATCAGGTAAATTACCGTTTTAGGATGCCAAGTTAATAAGAAATGGTCAGAGATTAGAAATGGGTATTTTTAGGAAAATTACTTTTACAAGAATCTTTCTAAATTTCAAATTAAATCGCCAATGTCGCTAAAGATCAGTATCTTGAAAGCATTAATAACAAAGCACCTTAGATTAACAGACGTAAAACATATGAAGTTAGAATAAGGCAAATTACGTGAAATGTGCAAGGTTAATCGTTACTCAATTAAGTTAATTGAGACAAAAATTATGGATGTCGCAAGTAAATTCAATTTATATTTGAGGTTCGTGAATTCTGACAAGTGAAGAAGACTGACGACTGAAGCGAGATTCATTTATTATAATCAAGATTGCGGTCTTGATATAAACACCGGACCCATTAATTGCTTACATATGTCAGTATAAACTAAGAATTGTATAGTGCAGAAAAGGCAATTCATCCAGTAGACCGGTTTCGTCCTTATTGGGAACTCATTCAAAAGGTTAATTAATAATCAGTCACTGTGGTTTCACGTACTGTACAGAATTTGCCGCGGCAAATAAGGACGATACCGAGCAACTCGTTGAATTACCTTTTCTACACTATACAATAATTAGTTTATACTGACAAATGTATGTACATAATGGGCCAGTTGTTTGTATCAAGATCAAAACCTTGATTAAAAGTAATTGTTGTCGCTGTCCGCGCAACCAATGTTCGTTTAATTTAGAATTATTGTTGGAAATTTTATTTCCGTCAACTAATTATCTAATGGTATGCACTATAATAACACTATCTTCAGTGTCTAAACTCGTTCGACGCTCGTAAAAAAATCATCAACCAATCATACAAGAAACCATCTTTACTGGACTTTCAATGACGACAAGGTTGAAGCAGACCAAATATATATCATAACGCGATAACTAATAATTATTTATCAGCAAGCACATTCACAAAACTTCGACGTAATATCCGGCTGATTTTTGCACAAAAAGGCAGCTTGTTCAAACTTAATGGAAATAAATTATTTTTGTGATTTCGTCACAACCAAAGCCAGGTTCATGATTAATTGAGTAAAACATGAAGGCACAACAGAATAATTCCATTCAACAAAGTCGCTTACATTCCAGAATTATAATTTGAAAAATGTAATCATATAGACAATCGCATATGGTAAAAGGGAATTAAGATCTTAAACTAAACGGAGAAACAATTTTTCAAGAATATTTACACTCCTGAAGTACCTTTCCTAAACAGAAAGAGATTTACAATAACAGACAATGTAATACTATGAAAAAAAGATATTCAAGCGTTACACAATGACTTGATAAATTTACAAAACGTCTACCTTGCTTATTAAACAATTACTGCTAACTAGAGAGGAGAGGTGAAAATGGTAATAGAACAAATTGGTTTTCAATAGATTTTTTTTTAAATTCAAACTCCTTTATACTTCTTTTATTACGAGCAATAGCAAACTACTGGCATGACTGGCGACAAGTTCAGCCAAACATTATTTTACGTAGGCTAAATGAAAAAAGTAAACCTTTTATACATTGTCTTATTTCAATTGCTTTGATGTATGTCTATATGGTATGTTTGCGCATGTATGATTGTGCAAGATTCTTTGAGACTTTGAGTCACATTGTAAATTCAAAAATCGGTAATAACAATTAGACTGAGATGCAGAAATGAAGTTTTTTACGTAAAAGTTTCAAATTTTGAATAAAGTGTTGTCACATGAATTAGAGTTACTTCATGTCGTATTTGAAGTTCAAATATTTTTTTTTAATATTTAAATTAAGTTTGCAATCTGGATATAAGTAATAACTCCATTATATACATACCCATTTCAGTATAATTAGAGCACTGTATAGTGCAGAAAAGATAATTCCTCCAGTAGGCCGCGGCAAATTCTGGACAGTACGTGAAAAGTTTCCAATAAGAACGAAACCGGTCAACTGCATGAATCGCCTACTCTACATTATGCAATGCTTAGTTCATACTGACATGTATATATATTAAGATCACAACCTTGATTTAAATAATTATTATCAACGTCCGCGAAAACTATTAATTTATATTTAAAAAATAGCAAATTTGAAGATTTATTCACTATTTTTAGCAACTTACTTGCACGTCAGGTCGTGTTTCGTAATGAAATGAAACATTTTTCAACTCAAAGTCACCATCCAATGTGTCCTTTTTAAATTTAGTACTATCATCCTTATTGATTTTCGGTTTCTGCTCAAAAAAACAAAGAAAATAAAATGTTGCTATTTGACATATTCTATTAATGATAAAATATTCTTTAATTTCACTCATAGGAATGACATGAAATCTTTGTAAGATAAGCTGGCCTGAAGGACAGATCTAAAATATATCAATATTTACTTATGTAATAACGTTTATTAATTTATTCGCCAACAATACACAATTCTACAGACTATAAATGAGAATTTGTGAAATATAAGTTTACACGACGTATTTTTGGTTTTTTGGATTCAAAAGTTACAATAGACGCATTTTCATATGTGCTTAGATGAGACAAGTATATTAAACGCTGCATGGTGCAAAACTTAGCAGCGCTAATAAATTCATACTGCCACTAAATTGACTAAGGGATGCTGTAGTATCGATCGAATAGACAACAAACTGAAGGGGAAAAAGCAGCTGCATATGCGGAGAAAAAATTTTCGAAAGAATATAAGCATTCAACACTGCAATCCGTGCCTCCACTGTTACCAAGTGGAGAAAACAAAAATACAGAAAACATGGAAACGAAAGACTACACTCGGAAAAATAACATTCGTACACGTAACTGCCAACAATGCGAAAAGTTGGTTAACTCTCAAGCTATCAATACAAGAGTGACCAGATCTCAGACATCACAATGCAATACAACGAGAAAGACCTTTACATGCAAACAGGCACACACAGAGACAAAGGCATACACACTCCCTAATCAGCCCAAACAAGAAATAGAAATAAAACCGAGTCAGTTTTATTGCCACCCACATAATCAAATGAAAAACAATATATATATAAATGAAAGGTTGAAAAGCGAAGTTTTGTATTCTTGAAATAAATAGCCATTATCCACTTTGTTATTTATGTTTTTTATTTCTAATAAGATATATATATATATATATATATATATATATATATATTGCAATTATAAACTAAACATGACATAAATTAGTAAATTTAATTAATCAAGTAGACCAGCATCATCCTTATCTGTTATTTATCAAATAGTTGTCCTAATTACTATGATCAAAGCTCAAACCAAAGCCCATTTGATTCAGTTTTTTCAACTCATTTACTGCGTCGCCCAAGCATCGTTATACCTGAAATTTTCAAATGTATACTAAATTATTGTTATAGCTGAATCTTTCATTCAGATTTTTCCGTTTTGGCATCGCTTTCAGTCTAATAATCTAACCGGTTACCCTCAATCTGCTATATAGGACATACCTAAAAATTTTCAATTATATACCAAATTATTCTTCTATCTGAATCTTTTATTTAGATATCTCCGTTTTGGCATCGCTTTTAGTCTAATGATCTAACCGGTTACCATCAATCTGTCTTGATAGAACAGACACCATACCGCATGGGTAAATGATATTATAATTGTATTGGTGTGTAGGATTATTATAATTATTTTGTCAGTATAAACTTAATATTTTGTAAGATACCAAATGAAATTCATCAGGTAGATCAGTTTAATCACTAGTCAATTATAAAATACATGCCAGAATTTCCGCGATCGGGATTCGAACTGCAACATATGTGGTTCAGAATTTTGCAACCCAACCACTAGGTCATCCTAGCTGGTCAATACCTCAATTTTTCATTATTTATCAACTTACGTTATTTGGTCCGTCTTTCAGAAAGATGAAGTTTATTTGGCATCGCTTTTGGCGCAAAGTGCCAACTAACTACCCTGATGTATCAAAGAACAGAACCTATACCACCAGCAAAAGCGACGTTAAATTGAATTACTATGGTTGAATTTAATTAATTATTAGTAGTCAGAATAAACTTAAGAATTCACAAATTAGCAAACAAAATCCATCAAGTAGACTTATCATTTCCATATTCGTCATTCTTCAAGTATTTGTCAAAATTTCCCAACCGGGGCTCTAACTAGGCTACATTTGCTAAGAGTCTTGTAGCTCATCCCTGTGCCACCAAAGTTACTCACTGCCTACAACATTTAGTTATTTACTGATTTACGCTTATTAATCAATTCTTCTTCCTCATGGTTTTTTATACATATTTATAAGTGGAATCTAGATTAAATTGTAAATATTACTATGATTAATGCAGTTCTGTAGAAAAATATTTGAGGATATTGTATACAATCTAGTAACATTGAGGTGTGTTTGAACTCTTAGTGTTTTAGGTTATGCCACGTGAGTCTTAGAATGACAACTATTATTAGACATTTCTTTGTTGTTTGCGCGTGTGTGCACTATTTCCTACAATGGGAAAGACACTGTTAATAATCAGTTCATCAACTTAAAACTGTTTTGCGAGTTCTTGACAAGTTTTGCAACGAAGATACAATTAAATTGCTGTGAATCATAATATATCATGCCAATTACTTTTAATAATATTGATTGTTGCCATTTCTATGCACTACGATAACAACAATGAAATTGCCTGAGAAATAATGTATATTGATCTAAATAAACAAGTAAAACTTTGAAGTGTAAAAATTTTTACTACGAATCGCCAGCGAGTCTTCAGCAATTGTCAGGTGTATAATGAAATCAACCTAAAACCCATACGTTGAATGCGATGCCCGAGAACAACTGATCAATATTCCGAATCCGCAGTTCGTAATTAAAAAATATTGGTACAATGGTTATTGACCAAATATGTCACATGCCAATATATACTAGGAAAAATAAAATTATTTTCAAGCCTCAATTTTGATGCACTTAATACTATCAACGGGTTAAAAGACGGATCCAACTTTCAAGTGTTTCTGCAAGTGCGTTTTTATTATTGTCGCTAATATGAAAACTGTAAATGTTCTTTCAGAGGCAAGTTATTCGAGAATAATAAGGAAAATAAATCCCAACGTTAATGATCGAAGTTTAATAGCACTTTACAGCAGCTTCACAAATAAATACAGCTAACGATGAAACATAATTGAAAAAAATAACTTAAATTAAATAATTCAGAATATTATATTTCAAATAAGTTTAATTTCCTTCCAGAGGCCTTTTTATCTCGAGGTATTTTGCCCGAAATATATATCCGATTTAATAATTATTCCATGGTATGATTCAACAACAATATAATTTAAGACAAACATGATGAAAGTACAAAATGAACACTTGCATAATATATATTTGTAAAAGTTATTAAATTGTTTCTAATATAATATCAGAATAATAATGTAACACATAAAAGTAAAACAAATTCGCAAGATTACATATATATATATATATATATATATATATATATATATATATATATATATTAACAGACGTGACATTATGTTAATTCTAGTTCCATCCAATGGCACAAGCAGTTTTAGTAACTTGATTTCAAATACCAGGTTTTCAACTAAAACATAATTTCCCTATTAAGGTTGCATGAATTTAGTTTATGATATATCAGACTTTCGTTTTATGCCTGACTTTAAAGAATACGAGGCTAATAGAACTTGCATCCATAAAAGGCAAGGATGTTTCTTACGTTACCGGACGTCATATACAAAATAGGCGTCTCAAATTCTACATTATTAAAAATCAGAGTCTGGATAATTCAATGACCACGATACACTCAAATGTACAATAGCAAACTCTAACTAATAGATATTAAAGATAAACTTAAAACAGCGAAATTTGGATTGAACAGCATTCTAGAAAATAAATCAATACAAAGTTGAAAAATAATAGAAATATTTATTCGAAGAAGTGAATTTAATGACATTATATATTGCTCGTTCTTATCGACTGATTTAACGAAAAAATAAAACACAAGATTTAATTTAATTTACATAGAAAAATGTTTCACATATGCAGGAAAAGATGAAATTATATATATATATAATATATATATATATATATATATATATATATATATATATATATATATATATATATAACCAAATTAAATTCAGTTTCGCAAGAGGCATTCAAAACCCATGGTAATGCCAGTGTGTGAACGGATTTTTTGTTTGTATAGTTTTAGACAGTCTATTTATGGCAATGGTCTCAAAATATAAAAGGGTGCTCACACACCAAGCCTTAATTATAATTGTAAAGTCTATTATTAGCACGTCACATTTGTCACAGGGCGCAAAATGCTTAGTTATAGATGTAAGTGCAACATCAATTTTATTTTGTCCAGTGTTCTATTTCTATAGTAATTCAATCGATAAAATGGAGCGAATGCGCTTCTGGACAAATCCATACCTGGGTCTATATTTCAATTATTTACAAAGTAATTCAATATTTTAAAGAGAAAGATTTGAAAGTGTGACCGTTTTTCAAGCAGTCTTCCGATGTCAAGTAAGTTGATTGAACAAAACGTGCAATCCTTAAACCAATTTATAGACCGAATAGTCGCTTTCTCCAATGGCAAAAATTTTAAGGCTCAAAGGGTTCTTAAATTGGAGGAAAAGATGTTCAATTACGAATTACGCGGCATTATTTCTCCTTGAATACGACCCAAACCATAAAATTGACATACCAAATGTTCACACTAGTCCATCGTTAATGTCATTTCAAAACAAAAATTAAAAACGACAAACTCATAACTGATTGTGAGCAAGACTTACACGCCAAATAATCTGGAAAATTGGCTTGGCACTAGTTACACCTTGAGCCATAGTCTCAAATATTGGAAGTGCATTTCCTAATGAAATGCTGCCCAAAATAATGTTGACGAAAATCTACAATTGAGAAAAACAATAAAACAGTGCATATATATATCTATATATATATATATCCTGCTGCTATATATGTATATATATATATATAACGAGAATTAGAGTATTATATAAGAGATACGATTATTCAGTTTTAGTATAGCCGAAAAATTACATATGATAGAAAACGCCGTCCGTGAATCAGACTATGGTTTCAACTTTATTGTGCTACTCGGTAGAAGTAGCGAGATATGCTGTTGGCACGAATAGAGATATAGACAATTTTGTCCAATGCTGTGTTAGTAACTGAGTGCTTTGACCGAAAAGCAACCATAAAAATACGTCTGGTGGCGTTATTTCATACAGCCAAAGAATGACCAATTTTGACGCCAATTTAACTATTAGACACGAAATTGAACATTACACCATCCATTTAATGGTTGCGCTCAATTTCATACTTACCGTAGTCGAAGTTTCATGCAAATTTAAAGGCTTGTAACAACTAAAATTATTTTCTTAATTGAACGTCTGCATTTTCAACTAATCTAAATTGTTCTCTTTGTGTGCTCATCAGATGCCAAGCTACTAGGTAGATTAAATAGCAATTTGGAAATAATTTATATCATGAGCATGTCGCCACTCTCTCTTTGATAACCAAAGTAAAACGTTTAAAATCAATTAGGTAAAGATCACCTTTGCAGGATGCACACATCACACAAACAGCAGTAAAATAAGTGCAATTGCTCATAGATTTATTGGAAAAGAAATTTTTAACTTAGAAGCACTAAAACACAGAATAGAAGTAGAAGAAGTCATGCAAACTCATACCTGTTTCTGCATATCTATTTTAATTATTCAAATTCTCACTAAAAAATATTATGATACAATATTATATAAATCTAATTCCAGGCTATAGATCTCAATTTTTAACGTATTTCTATATGTCCAGTTCTGCTGAAAACCATTAACAAATAAAATTGTTATTGTAAGCCTAACATAAACATATGGATGCAGAACTATAGCGCCAATATGTTTCTCTAAAAAAAGTATCAGTGATTTGGTCAAAAGATATTATACATCTGCTAGAGGGTTGTTTCGAGTTTCTTGCATGTTCAAATTTATCGCTCATTCTAAACTTTAACTTCCATAATTCCATACTTCGGTAATAAATAAGAAACATGGTTAAAAGCTGAAATAGTCAAACCCAAGTAGAAGTAGCTGAATTGTGAACATTAAATCCACTTTACCAACAGTAAAATACTAACACCCTAACTACCACCAATAACAACAAAAACACCGGCAAATATAATTAATGGGTAGATTCTGTTTTTTGGCGGAGAACTAACATATATGCAATTTTTATGGGAGTTACGCACCAAGTAACAAATTAGTTCAAATATGACCATAAGGATAAACCAAAGACAACATGAACGGTATGTATAATCTAGTGCACATTTGTTTCGTGCTCACTGGTGTTTCATCAGTAGAAACCGGTACTACGCCCTTTACTCTGTATATGTTTGGGTAAGGAATGTGGGAAAATACATGACATACATAATGAACACACCATCAATGTTCCTTCAAACATGTATCTTAAAAACAAAGTTGCTTTAAATCAAAATCAGAAAATGCCAATAATTCCAATTCTGTCCGAAATATTTTACCTATAAATAATAATATTTTTCATAAAAGTTTATTTTTCCAGTGATGTTCATTCTTTCAAATTTCTATTTTGTTACTGCTTGTACGCAAAATATATAAGCAGTTCGCTCATAAATGATCAGTTGCGTTTGACCTTCTGCAATTTTCATAGAATATCATCTGCGTTATCTTCTATGCAGCAGTAAGTTGTCATTTTCCTTGTTTACCATTAGAGTATATATATATATATATATATATATATATATATATATATATATATATATATATATATATATATATATATGCATAAATATAGCCTGGCCTTTCGATAGGCACATTTTATATTGGCTCTAATTAAGGGCACTTGTTTCTACATTTATAGAATTATATTTTGAGTGTAACATTGCAATTTATTCATGATCATTTTGTTAGCTTATGAGAAGTGTTAATATGTGGTTAATCAATTAATGAATATAGAACAACGCTATTTTGGTTTATTGAACACACGGTCAATCATTAAAACACACGGCCTAGAAAGTCGCAGTTTCCTTAAGGATATGTCGTGTCTTTCTCGTGGACGTTTGTCTTCGCAGATATTTCATATTTCATAATATGCTTAGACTTCGTTGTGAAAAATGTCATCATCTTTCACATAGCAAAAGGCAATTTGCTAGACCCAATCACGAATTTAATTGCATGTACCATTATATACAGCGAAGACTCGTTGGAATCCGTTAATCCACGAGTATGAGAAATTGTTCACAGCTTTCCTAATATCATGAATATCAAGATATCAGATCCCATGAGTACTAGCGATTTGATAACTCGACATAACATTGCAACGAAAGGATCAATAGATTTCAGGCAACCAAGGCTATATTTGATTAGATACTTGAGTACGGATTCATTCATCCTAGCTCATGTTCGTTGGCATCACCAATAAAAATGTAAACCAAACAACAGGTTAGCAATTGAAGAAAATTTGGGGACTATTGCAAACTGACGCCCAATAAACGATGCGAAGGATATAATTGATGAGGTAGATTAAAGCAATTGTTTCACTGAGCCCGATCTTACATCAGCTTAGCATCAGATTCCACTCGTCGAAGAGAGCATATCAAAAACTGGTGTAATTATTCCATTTGACCTGTACGAACATAATCGTATGATGTTTGGTCTGAGCAATGCATTAGAAACACTCCAGAGATCGATGAAAAGTTCCCAAAGAAAATTCCTCGTACACGTTGAAGACATAACAATCACCTTTGACGACTTGTAGCAACGTTTACAAAATATCAAAGGGACTCTGTGTTAAACATGTAAATATTCGCCAGAGCCGAAAATCAAGTCAATTTTCTTAGATATTCAGTCACACATGGTATCATTAATTCAATCAAAAACAAAGTTGATATTATCAGAAACTTACCGACCCCGACAATTACTGAAGAATCGCGCCGATTTCTTGTAACTATTATCGAATAATTATCTAGCTGATGGTGCAACAACAAGCACAACTTACAATATATTCAAAAATTTAAATCATCGAGGTCAAATTCGCTCCTGCGTTGGGACACTTTGTATCAGCTGATATTCAAACGAAATAAATTTGATTTCCATATATATTCAATGCGGTTTGCTCCTCGATAGTCAGTTTGCCGTCGTAATCTGATGATGATTATGGAAGGTCGAAACGCGTCAGTGCGTTGCAGCTGGCGGTAGTTTTGCTATGTTGTTCGACGACTGGTTAAATACAATGTGATTGGTGTTTACTTCAAGCTCGCAAACTTGATTTAAAGAAAGAAATAAAAGCTTAATTGCGAAAGCTATTACATCGCATGCAATTAAGCAGAACGTCCTAATGAAGCTCTCAACAGACGCATCTGACGTTGATCTAAGTGCCAAATTTGAACAAGAATTCGGGAGTGCACTGAATCTAATATCAGTCTACTCCAGAAAACTGAACCCAACAGAGAAACAGAATTCGGCTATGGAAAGAGAACTAGTATCCTTGCATGATGCGTCCACATTTTCAAAGATCTCTTATGTCATTCCTTCGAAGTAATATTCATAATGCAGGATTAGAAGAGGCCCTCCAGAAAGGTTCCTAGAATTACACACAAAAGTAATATGCAAATGATTGGAAACAGTGAATTTAACTTTACCATCGGTCATGTAAAAAGCAGAGAATATAGTAGTAAATTGATGACCCTCGTTGAAATAATCTCAGTAGTCCAAGTTAATGCTAAACTGTCGCTATTAAAATAAATTCAGACAAAGCAAGCAACGGATAATGAATTAACAGCATGGAAACATAGATTCACGGATCGTTTTACCAGTTTCAAGCTAGGTGATGCGGAAGACAATGTATACAATATTGATGAAGAATTTGCTCCCATCCGATTACAGGTACGCGTTATTTGACGAATAACATAACTTGAGTCATCCTGGTGTGTATGGCACTAGAACTTTGCTAAAGAACGGTTCTTTTAGCTGAAAAACAGACGTGGCATTTACAACTAGGTTAAATCTTTCGGCCATACGCGCTCTGAAATTATCCGTATCGAGCTGCTTAACGCGCGTTTCAGATGTATCAAAGTAGACATAATTAACATTCCTATAATTTGTTATTTTCGACATTGCAAGACTATTGTCGATCGGCATACAAAACGGCTCGAGGTAATACTGTTAGAAAGCCAAGATTCAGAAACTATTGCCTACATACGTAGTGGATACTGATCAGGGCGCAAAATTTGATGACACGTATATTTCAAGAAAGTCAAAAATTCGTGGGAGCCGATATGCGAAAAACGACAGCGTTCAATTCTAAGTGGAACGGCCTAAAGAAATGCGTACTTCGCGAGTTAAAGACTGCGTGATGTGCATCTCGCAAACAACCCGATTGGCTTACTGCATTCCAAGTTATACTTCTTGACATGCGATCTCGGTGTCGTAATAGTATTAAAGCATCAGTTGCACAAGTCACATTTGCTCATAATCCGCAACCACCTACAGATCTCGTGACTGGCTTTAAGATAAACAATGAGCTAATAGCAGAAGAAGTTACTCAGCAAGTCTAGCGTAGTATAACCAATCTCCATCTGCAACCCATTATAGAACACCATCCACCAGTCTATATCTCCAAAGTCAAAGACGCATGTTAACAAGTTTATATACAAGTGGACACGTTACCTTCCTCTCTGAAGCTAAAGTTAACCACGCCTCATTCGATAATCAAGTGAGGTCGCAAAATGTTTGTGACTGACTACACCGCAAGTCATAAATCGAACAAAGCCTACAATTAAGTTCCGTGTCCGGGCCTCATTTATGGTAGGAAATGATAATGATCAAGAACAAGCTTTATAACCTGATGAACCTTCAACTAATACGTCAGAATATCAAAAACAAAATAGCATGACAGGAACAACTTCAGAGCACATTTGAGAAACAAGAACAAGAGCCCATCCACGAGTTTTATTTAAACTTGACATGGACGACAACAATTCTGGTATCGTGTGATGCAGCATAGTACAATTTACATAGTCCATTTTTAGGGACATATTACTTCTACATTTATAGAACTATATTTTTCGTGTCACATTACAATTTATTCTCGTTTATTACTTAAAGTTGGCAACAGTGTTAATTATAAGTTAATCAACTAAATCTTCTACCACAAAGCCTTTGCGTTTTATTGAACACACGGTCAGTAAAGCAGAATTTTTTCGGGTTCGGCGTTTTGGGTTCTTTGTAGGTTGTCTGTGTCCCTTTTTGGAATTAGCCAAACGCAGACAAATACAGTTGTTAACTCATTATCCTATTTGCTGACATGACACACTAAACTGTTACAGGATAAAGCACAAAATGCGTTTTATTTTCCGTATTTAGCGTTGCCTACGTCACATGAATTATTAAATTTGTCCTACACAATTTAACAAATTACAGAAAGTCTATTTTTTTATCATTTATCGTGTAATTTATCACAACTTACGTAACTTTATCTTACTAGGAACTGTGGAATGTCGAAAACGTGTATTAAAGTTTCTAGGCCACATTTCGGAATGCAGTGTTCACGTATTTTTATCGTTTAATTAATTACTGTGCTCTATCAATCAGACTTTTTATTAATACTTAGAAATTTAATATATTTCTATCAACATTATTCGTTGTTTTCACTTCGGAAATTTTATAAACTTGTGTGTCCTTAACCACGAATGAGCTCATCTTATATAAATCCATATTTGTCTCTCGTTCAGTTCTATAAATTTATTTTTCGTGTAACTGTAGAATTTAAAGCAGCGCTGGTCATATCAAACATAGATTATCATAAATAAACACACTTCATTAAATGCCAGTCATGTTTGACTTAACTTTAAAGTTTTAAAACAAGACTACCAAAATGACAATTTCACACAGAATGCAACGATTTTACTTTAACTACAGGCGAGTATATTGAAAGCACTTCAGCTACGTCCTAGCTACGAACACATTTATCTATCCACCAAAAGTCTTACGAATAACTTATAAACCAAGAGTGATAATCCCTTTAACCATTAGTCTCATAATAATTGATTGACATTTCGTTGAAAGTAATGCGTCATAGGTATATATATATATATATATATATATATATACTATATATATATATATATATATATATATATCTCTCTCTCAATTTTACAACAAATTAAGTAACATTAGAGTGGTTGAATTTTAATTTTGGCCCTTCACTTGCGTTCGACTAATTTTTTTATACTAGCATTGTGAAATAACGTATTTGAGGGTGTCCTCGCATTGTGGGGCGAGGAGGCCAAAAAGTTCAGCAAACCGTTATCAACATTATGCCAATTTAAATGATATAACTTAAAGATAGATGAACCATGCAGGTGTGAGATTTTACTTTAACCACTCGATTTATTTTTGTGACGAGCTAATTTCATAGCAGCTGCTTTCGTTTCATATTATGGGCGCACGTCATGCATGTGCATATGTATTTGTATATCGAAATGGAATCGTTCAGCTAAGTATAAATAATACATACGTACACCCATGTAAGTTAAACTGCAGTCAAGATATGTTAATTTACCCTTCGCACGCATAAGACAAATATTTTATTATTAACATTTAAAACGACGTACAAATGGTGATATAAATAATTCAACGAGGAGAGTAAGGAACTGCATGTGTGACCATATTACTACATTTAATCTTGCCCATCATTCAGTAAAGATTGGACATAAAATTTATTTGGATCACAGTAAACGCATACCGATATGCAGACATAACAGAATGACAAAATCCATAGATGAAATAACGATCTAAAAATCTTTATGTTCTATTTGGAACACAGGATTAACTAATTGTAGGAAAAGATGATTGTGTAAATCAGAATCTGAAGCTAGTTTCAGTGAAAGATTTAAAAATATTATATTAAGATTGGTTTATTAGTTTGTATATAAATGTACAGGCTAGGAAAAAATTGTTGCTGGATAATTAGTTCTTGAATAAGTGAAACAATGATATTCACATGAATTTTTTAAAAAAGAGGCATATTATAGTAAAGAATTCTGCCCATTTTTCAACAAAATGCACATAAAATAGATATCAACATATTAACCAATAAAGTTCACCAAAATAGAACATTTGAAAAGTTTCTCATTGTGTTTGGAAAGCCCCTTGATAATGCCAGTGCATATGCAAATTATTCATTTTGGACAGTTCTGGCCAACGTCTGTCGATTGCGATCGTCACCAAATAAGAAAGCATACTCGCCCATCAATCGATAATAAAAATTTAAATCATTTTAATAGCATGTCGCGTCTTTCGCATGATAAAACATGTTAAGTTATAGACATACTTGCAACACCAATGTTATTTTGCACACACCTGGTTGGTATTTGTGAATTAGATCTTCTACTGTATCTGATTAATATGATTTCCCACATGCACTATTCCAATTGTACATAACCTTAGATGAGATTGCAGTGGAGTTTTGTCTATTGGAACTGTGTGGAAATAGTTTGGTGGTGAGTGTAATTGAAAATAGGTTAACTGCAAATATATGAATGCCGACGTGGTGCGCAATCTATTTTTTATGCACTTCATCGTCTCGGCCCCTCTGTATTTTAGATAAGTGTACACCGGTATTCTATCAATCTTACAGACATTCAAAACGGGTTATATTGTAACATTGGGTTTATACTTAGTTATAAAATTTGTTTATTAACCCTTAATAATAAGAGTACTATGTACAGTATCAAATGCAGTCTACAGTCAGGCGAGTAAATATGTATTTTCCTATTGCACACTATCTTACATTTTTTCCATTTCAATGAGCGGAAGCGTTTAAAGTATAAATATTGCACTGTCCAAGTTTTCTACTGACAGACTGATCTACACAACGTTCCATCCGATCTACATTTGAGCAACACATCCAGAAAAGCTGGAGTAGTATAATCTTCGTCTTCAAATGTAAACTGAACGTTCTGATAAAAATTGGGTAATTTATTAAGCCGTACTTTGGCATTCACAAAGAAATCACAGACAAATAATATGTCATCATTTTAGCGGTTACATAATTTTACTTCACTCAATAGTTCAGAATACTTTTTCTCCAACATGTACATAAACATTACAGTTAAATACTGTTTTTTGCGAAGAACTAATATATATGCAAGTATGTATTAGGTTTTGCGAACCTAGTAACAAATTAGTTCAGTTGTGACCAGAAGGATAAACCAAAGGCAGCATGAACGGAAAGTATAATCTCATACACATTCGTTTCGTGCTTACTGGCGACTCATCAGTAGGAGCCGGTATTACGCCCTTTAACCACTATATATTTGGTAGAAGAATGTGGAATAATGGGACGGTACAATCTCCTAGACGAATGTGTAAACCTGTAATAGTGAAGCTAACATAATCTAAAGTCAACGACAATACGACTTCAATGCTAACTCACTATATAATATATATACCGAGTCTGTAAAGGATACTAACACTATGGCTATTGTGTTAGTAACTGATGCCTTTTTAAATCGATGAGTACCGGATACTAACACTATGGTTTCAGAGTCGGTACATGATACCAACCTGATGGATATAAATTTATGCTAAAGTTCACCCAAATTGAGAATTACAACAATTTCCGAACACCTGTTACTCCAGTTAAACCATACACTCTGGCCTTCATCGATATCAGTTATCACATTTCGCGGTAAGCATGACATCATTCAATTCAATATATTACAGTTAAATACTGTTTGTTGCGAAGAACTAATATATATGCAAGTATGTATTAGGTTTTGCGAACCTAGTAACAAATTAGTTCAGTTGTGACCAGAAGGATAAACCCAAGGCAGCATGAACGGAAAGTATAATCTCATGCACATTCGTTTCTGTGCTTACTGGCGACTCATCAGTAGGAGCCGGCATGACGCCTTTAACCACTATATATTTGGGTAGAAGAATGTGGAATAATAGGACGGTACAATCTCCTAGACGAATGCGTAAACCTGTAATAGTGAAGCTAACATAATCTAAAGTCAACGACAATGCGACTTCAATGCTAACTCACACCATATAATTTATATACCGAGTCTGTAAAGGATACTAACACTATGGCTATTGTGTTAGTAACTGATACCTTTTTTGAAATCGATGAGTACCGGATACTAACACTATGGTTTCCGAGTCGGTACATGATACCAACCTGATGGATAGAAATTTATGCTAAAGTTCACCCAAGTTGAGAATTACAACAATTTCCGAACACCTGTTACTCCAGTTAAACCATACACTCTGGCCTTCATCGATATCGGTTATCACATTTCGCGGTAAGCATGACATCCTTCAATTCAATATATTACAGTTAAATACTGTTTTGTTGCGAAGAACTAATATATATGCAAGTATGTATTAGGTTTTGCGAACCTAGTAACAAATTAGTTCAGTTGTGACCAGAAGGATAAACCAAAGGCAGCATGAACGGAAAGTATAATCTCATGCACATTCGTTTCGTGCTTACTGGCGACTCATCAGTAGGAGCCGGTATTACGCCCTTTAACCACTATATATTTGGTAGAAGAGTGTGGAATAATAGGACGGTACAATCTCCTAGACGAATGTGTAAACCTGTAATAGTGAAGCTAACATAATCTGAAGTCAACGACAATACGACTTCAATGCTAACTCACACCATATAATATATATATACCGAGTCTGTAAAGGATACTAACACTATGGCTATTGTGTTAGTAACTGACACCTTTCTTGAAATCGATGAGTACCGGATACTAACACCATGGTTTCCGAGTCGGTACATGATACCAACCTGATGGATATAAATTTATGCTAAAGTTCAGCCAAATTGAGAATTACAACAATTTCCGAGCACCTGTTACTCCAGTTAAACCATACACTCTGGCCTTCATCGATATCAGTTATCACATTTCGCGGTAAGCATGACATCATTCATTTCAAAATATTACAGTTAAATACTGTTTGTTGCGAAGAACTAATATATATGCAAGTATGTATTATGTTTTGCGAACCTAGTAACAAATTAGTTCAGTTGTGACCAGAAGGATAAACCAAAGGCAGCATGAACGGAAAGTATAATCTCATGCTCATTCGTTTCGTGCTTACTGGCGTCTCATCAGTAGGAGCCGGTATTACGCCCTTTAACCACTATATATTTGGTAGAAGAATGTGGAATAATAGGACAGTACAATCTCCTAGACGAATGTGTAAACCTGTAATAGTGAAGCTAACATAATCTAAAGTCAACGAAAATACGACTTCAATGCTAACTCACACTATATAATATATATACCGAGTCTGTAAAGGATACTAACACTATGGCTATTGCGTTAGTAACTGATACATTTTTTTAATTCGATGTGTACCGGATACTAACACTATAGTTTCCGAGTCGGTACATGATACCAACTTGATGGATATAAATTTATGCTAAAGTTCACCCAAATTGAGAATTACAGCAATTTCCGAGCACCTGTTACTCCAGTTAAACCATACACTCTGGCCTTCATCGATATCAGTTATCACGTTTCGCGGTAAGCGTGACATCATTCAATTCAATATATTACAGTTAAATACTGTTTGTTGCGAAGAACTAATATATATGCAAGTATGTATTAGGTTTTGCGACCCTAGTAACAAATTAGTTCAGTTGTGACCAGAAGGATAAACCAAAGGCAGCATGAACGGAAAGTATAATCTCATGCACATTCGTTTCGTGCTTACTGGCGACTCATCAGTAGGAGCCGGTATTACGCCCTTTAACCACTATATATTTGGTAGAAAAATGTGGAATAATAGGACGGTACAATCTCCTAGACGAATGTGTAAACCTGTAATATTGAAGCTAACATAATCTAAAGTCAACGACAATACGACTTCAATGCTAACTAACACTATATAATTTATATACCGAGTCTGTAAAGGATACTAACACTATGGCTATTGTGTTAGTAACTGATACCTTTTTTGAAATCGATGAATACCGGATACTAACACTATGGTTTCCGAGTCGGTACATGATACCAACCTGATGGATATAAATTTATGCTAAAGTTCACCCAAATTGAGAATTACAACAATTTCCGAACACCTGTTACTCCAGTTAAACCACACACTCTGGCCTTCATCGATATCAGTTATCACATTTCGCGGTAAGCATGACATCATTCAATTCAATATATTACAGTTAAATACTGCTTGTTGCGAAGAATATATATGCAAGTATGTATTAGGTTTTGCGAACCTAGTAACAAATTAGTTCAGTTGTGACCAGAAGGATAAACCAAAGGCAGCATGAACGGAAAGTATAATCTCATGCACATTCGTTTCGTGCTTACTGGCGACTCATCAGTAGGGGCCGGTATTACGCCCTTTAACCACTATATATTTGGTAGAAGAATGTGGAATAATAGTACGGTACAATCTCCTAGACGAATGGGTAAACCTGTAATAGTGAAGCTAACATAATCTAAAGTCAACGACAATGTGACTTCAATGCTAACTCACACTATATAATATATATACCGAGTCTGTAAAGGATACTAACACTATGGCTATTGTGTTAGTAACTGATACCTTTCTTGAAATCGATGAGTACCGGATACTAACACTATGGTTTCCGAGTCGGTACATGATACCAACCTGATGGATATAAATTTATGCCTAAGTTCACCCAAATTGAGAATTACAACAATTTCCGGACACCTTTTACTCCAGTTAAACCATACACTCTGGCCTTCATCGATATCAGTTATCACATTTCGCGGTAAGCATGACATCATTCAATTCAATATATTACAGTTAAATACTGCTTGTTGCGAAGAGCTAATATATATGCAAGTATGTATTAGGTTTTGCGAACCTAGTAACAAATTAGTTCAGTTGTGACCAGAAGGATGAACCAAAGGCAGCATGAACGGAAAGTATAATCTCATGCACATTCGTTTCGTGCTTACTGGCGACTCATCAGTAGGAGCCGGTATTACGCCCTTTAACCACTATATATTTGGTAGAAGAATGTGGAATAATAGGACGGTACAATCCCCTAGAAGAATGTGTAAAACTGTAATAGTGAAGCTAACATAATCTAAAGTCAACGACAATGCGACTTCAATGCTAACTCACACTATATAATATATATACCGAGTCTGTAAAGGATACTAACACTATGGCTATTGTGTTAGTAACTGATATCTTTTTTGACATCGATGAGTACCGGATACTAGCACTATGGTTTCCGAGTCAGTACATGATACCAACCTGATGGATATAAATTTATGCTAAAGTTCACCCAAATTGAGAATTACAGCAATTTCCGAACACCTGTTACTCCAGTTAAACCATACACTCTGGCCTTCATCGATATCAGTTATCACATTTCGCGGTAAGCATGACATCATTCAATTCAATATATTACAGTTAAATACTGTTTGTTGCGAAGAACTAATATATATGCAAGTATGTATTAGGTTTTACGAACCAAGTAACAAATTAGTTCAGTTGTGACCAGAAGGATAAACCAAAGGCAGCATAAACGGGAAGTATAATCTCATGCACATTCGTTTCGTGCTTACTGGCGACTCATCAGTAGGAGCCGGTATTACATCCTTTAACCACTATATATTTGGTAGAAGAATGTGGAATAATAGGACGGTACAATCTCCTAGACGAATGTGTAAACCTGTAATATTGAAACTAACATAATCTAAAGTCAACGACAATACGACTTCAATGCTAACTAACACTATATAATTTATATACCGAGTCTGTAAAGGAAACTAACACTATGGCTATTGTGTTAGTAACTGATACCTTTTTTAAATCGATGAGTACCGGATACTAACACTATGGTTTCCGAGTCGGTACATGATACCAACCTGATGGATATAAATTTATGCTAAAGTTCACCCAAATTGAGAATTACAACAATTTTCGAACACCTGTTACTTCAGTTAAACCATACACTCTGGCCTTCATCGATATCAGTTATCACATTTCGCGGTAAGCATGACATCATTCAAATCAATATATTACAGTTAAATACTGTTTGTTGCGAAGAACTAATATATATGCAAGTATGTATTAGGTTTTCGAACCTAGTAACAAATTAGTTCAGTTGTGACCAGAAGGATAAACCAAAGGCAGCATGAACGGAAAGTATAATCTCATGCACATTCGTTTCGATGTTACTGGCGACTCATCAGTAGGAGCCGGTATTACGCCCTTTAACCACTATATATTTGGTAGAAGAATGTGGAATATTAGGACGGTACAATCTCCTAGACGAATGTGTAAACCTGTAATAGTGAAGCTAACATAATCTAAAGTCAACGACAATGCGACTTAAATGCTAACTCACACTGTATAATATATATAACGAGTCTGTTAAGGATACTAACACTATAGCTATTGTGTTAGTAACTGATACCTTTTTGAAATCGATGAATACCGGATACTAACACTATGGTTTCTGACTCGGTACATGATACCAACCTGATGGATATAAATTTATGCTAAAATTCACCCAAATTGAGAATTACAACAATTTCCGAACACCTGTTACTCCAGTTAAACCATACACTCTGGCCTTCATCGATATCAGTTATCACATTTCGCGGTAAACATGACATCATTCAATTCAATATATTACAGTTAAATACTGTTTGTTGCGAAGAACTAATATATATGCAAGTATGTATTGGGTTTTGCGAACCTAGTAACAAATTAGTTCAGTTGTGACCAGAAGGATAAACCAAAGGCAGCATGAACGGAAAGTATAATCTCATGCACATTCGTTTCGTGCTTACTGGCGACTCATCAGTAGGAGCCGGTATTACGCCCTTTAACCACTATATATTTGGTAGAAGAATGTGGAATAATAGGACGGTACAATCTCCTAGACGAATGTGTAAACCTGTAATAGTGAAGCTAACATAATCTAAAGTCAACGACAATACGACTTCAATGCTAACTCACACTATATAATATATATACCGAGTCTGTAAAGGATACTAACACTATGGCCATTGTGTTAGTAACTGATACCTTTTTTGAAATCGATGAGTACCGGATACTAACACTATGGTTTCCGAGTCGGTACATGATACCAACCTGATGGATATAAATTTATGCTAAAGTTCACCCAAATTGAGAATTACAACAATTTCCGAACACCTGTTACTCCAGTTAAACCATACACTCTGGCCTTCATCGATATCAGTTATCACATTTCGCGGTAAGCATGACATCATTCAATTCAATATATTACAGTTAAATACTGTTTGTTGCGAAGAGCTAATATATATGCAAGTATGTATTATGTTTTGCGAACCTAGTAACAAATTAGTTCAGTTGTGACCAGAAGGATAAGCCAAAGGCAGCATGAACGGAAAGTATAATCTCATGCACATTCGTTTCGTGCTTACTGGCGACTCATCAGTAGGAGCCGGCATTACGCCCTTTAACCACTATGTATTCGGTAGAAGAATGTGGAATAATAGGACGGTACAATCTCCTAGACGAATGTGTAAACCTGTAATAGTGAAGCTAACATAATCTAAAGTCAACGACAATGTGACTTCAATGCTAACTCACACTATATAATATATATACCGAGTCTGTAGAGGATACTAACACTATGGCTATTGTGTCAGTACCTGATACCCTTTTGAAATCGATGAGTACCGGATACTAACACTATGGTTTCCGAGTCGGTACATGATACCAACCTGATGGATATAAATTTATGCTAAAGTTCACCCAAATTGCGAATTACAACAATTTCCGAACATCTGTTATTCCAGTTAAACCATACACTCTGGCCTTCATCGATATCAGTTATCACATTTCGCGGTAAGCATGACATCATTCAATTCAATATATTACAGTTAAATACTGCTTGTTGCGAAGAACTAATATATATGCAAGTATGTATTAGGTTTTGCGAACCTGGTAACAAATTAGTTCAGTTGTGACCAGAAGGATAAACCATAGGCAGCATGAACGGAAAGTATAATCTCATGCACATTCGTTTCGTGCTTACTGGCGACTCATCAGTAGGAGCCGGTATTACGCCCTTTAACCACTATATATTTGGTAGAAGAATGTGGAATAATAGGACGGTACAATCTCCTAGACGAATGTGTAAACCTGTAATAGTGAAGCTAACATCATCACAATGCGACTTCAATGCTAACTCACACTATATAATATATATACCGAGTCTGTAAAGGATACTAACACTATGGCTATTGTGTTAGTAACTGATACCTTTTTTGAAATCGATGAATACCGGATACTAACACTATGGTTTCCGAGTCGGTACATGATACCAACCTGATGGATATAAATTTATGCTAA